>CM059789.1:79017232-79109732 GCA_030435695.1 Brachymystax lenok tsinlingensis
GGGGAGCTGACACACACTGAGGAGGGGGACACCAGGGGTCTGCAGGGGTCACTCAGTAATTACACATCAGACTTCCCCTGGTCGCCACCTGCCGCCGCTGCCAAGAGAAATTACAGCAGTTATCACAGAGGGGAGGAGGGAGAGGTTGAAGAAGACGAATAAGAGGGAGAGAGACGTACTGTGGAACTGAATTCACTACAGTTACTGTACAATAGTGGGGAAATGGGAGTGGACTCACAGTTGGTACGAGGAGAGGGAGACTTTCCTGATGGGTGATATAGAGATTGAAAAGACGGACGGAAGAAAGAATGAACAAAAAAACGGTTGGACGGATAGACAGACAGAGTGACGCACACACATACACAAACACACACACAGATGCCTCGTACCATGCAGGCTCCTGTGTGGGTTGTAGGTGCCGTAGAGGAGAAGTGTGACACTGAGGAGAGCTCCCGCTGCCTCCTCTGAGCTAACCCTCACACAGCGGCCCACTGTCCCCTTGTTGTCTGTCACCTGGGGGCCCGGAACACAGCACTGTTACACACACACCCTGACTGTGTACAGTCAACACTTATCAACACTTTACACACAGAAACACTTAGTTAATACAGAATTTATACTGAACAAAAAGATAACATGCAACAATTTCAAAGATTTTCCTGTTACCGTTCATTGAAGGAAATCAGCTAATTGAAATAAATAAATTAGCCACTAATCTATGGATTTTACAGGACTGGGCAGGGGCGCAGTCATGGGGGGGCCTGACAGGAAATAGGCCCACCCACTGGGGAGGCTCATGAATCATGGGACCAACAATTTACATGTTGTGTTTATATTCTCGTTCAGTATACAGTTGAAGTCGAATGTTTACATACATCTTAGCCAAATACATTTAAACTCAGTTTTCCAATTCCTGACATTTAATCCTAGTAAAAATTCTCTGTCTTAGGATCACCAATTTATTTTAAGAATGTGAAATGTCAGAATAATAGTAGAGAGAATTATTTATTTCAGCTTTTATTTCTTTCCCAGTGGGTCAGAAGTTTACATACACTAATTCGTATTTGCCTTCCACAAGCTTCCCACATTAAGTTGAGTGAATTTTGGCCCATTCCTCCTGACAGAGCTGGTGTAACTGAATCAGATTTGTAGGCCTCCTTGCTCGCACACGGATTGAGGTCAGGGCTTTGTGATGGCCACTCCAATACCTTGACCTTGTTGTCCTTAAGCCATTTTTCCACAACTTTGGAAGTATGCTTGGGGTCATTGTCCATTTGGAAGACCCATTTGCGCCCATCTTTAACTTCCTGACTGATGTCTTGAGATGTTGCTTCAATATATCTACATAATTTTCCTTCCTCATGATGCCATTTATTTTGTGAAGTGCACCAGTCCCTCCTGCAGCAATGCACCCCCACAACATGACGCTGCCACCCCTGTGCTTCACGGTTGGGATGGTGTTCTTCGGCTTGCAAGCCTCCCCCCTTTTCCTCCAAACATAACGATGGTCATTATGGCCAAACAGTTCTATTTTTGTTTCTTCAGACCAGAGGACATTTCTCCAAAAAGTACGATCTTTGTCTCCAAGTGCAATTGCAAACCGTAGTCTGGCTTTTTTTATGGCGGTTTTGGAGCAGTGGCTTCTTCCTTGCTGAGCGGCCTTTCAGGTTATGTTGATATAGGACTCGTTTTACTGTGGATATAGATACTTTTGTACCTGTTTCCTCCAGCATCTTCACAAGGTCCTTTGCTGTTGTTCTGGGATTGATTTGCACTTTTCGCACCAAAGTACGTTCATCTCAAGTAGACAGAAAGTGTCTCCTTCCTGAGCGGTATGACGGCTGTGTGGTCCCATGGTGTTTATACTTGCGTACTATTGTTTGTACAGATGAATGTTGTACCTTCAGGCGTTTGGAAATTGCTCCCAAGGATGAACCAGACTTGTGGAGGTCTACAATTTATTTCTTTTTAATTCTGAGGTTGATTTCTTTAGATTTTCCCATGATGTCAAGCAAAGAGGCACTGAGTTTGGTAGGCCTTGGAATACATCCACAGGTACACCTCCAATTGACTCAAATGATGTCAATTAGCCTATCAGAAGCTTCTAAAGCCATGACATCATTTTCTTGAATTTTCCAAGCTGTTTAAAGGCACAGTCAAACTTCTGACCCACTGGAATTGTGATACAATGAGTTATAAGTGAAATAATCTGTCTGTAAACAATTGTTGGAAAAATTAGTAGATGTCCTAACCAACTTGCCAAAACTATAGTTTGTTAACAAGAAATTTGTGGAGTGGTTGAAAAACAAGTTTTAATGACAACCTAAGTGTATGTAAACTTCTGACTTCAACTGCATATACAGCATTTATTTACAGCATTTCCTTTGATGTCTTTATAGAATTCCTATAATCTAATCTTAATAAACATTGTTATCTACACCGTAACACTCTGTCAATGTGTGTATAGAATTCACAGGTACTGGGCTCTAGGGCAACAATAGGTCTAACACTCACAAACAGTCCAACACAGTATAGTCCAGTCCATTTGTGTGGCATTGACCACACTGGGCGTGTGTTTGAGTGTTGACGGTGTGTGTGTGTTTGTTGAGTGAGTATGTGAGGGGGAACAGAGACCGTTCCCAGCAGCCCCCAGCTGAGCGCAGCATTGATTTGTTGTTGGTAAACAAACAGTGTGATGCCACAGGTGGGTCGATAGCCGGGCCGTCCATGGCTGAGAGGAGAGAGAGGAGACCATGCTCTAACGTAGAGACGGATCGCTTTCTGACACCAATAGTCTCACAGGTGAAATGGAAACCTGAATTCCAATCAATTCAATTACATTTCATTTCAATTTTAATGACATTAAATTCTATTCAATTCACTTGTATTTCCTTGACAGGGCACTTCATGTGTGACTTTATGCAAAAACATACTATAACATCACGATCATAGATCTTTATAGGTGATGATCAGTATATCTGACTGGTTTGTTTGTTTGTCTGTCTGTGTCTAACAAGAGATTCTTTGTTGGATTTGCTTTAAATATAAAATGTCATAATCCCCTATTGTCCATACAAATTTTATGGGACTAGTATTTCTATAAAAGAAAAATGGTATTATGTGAAATTGCACATTGAGTTGTACATGTAAGAGATAAAAAAGGAAAGGGAGAGGCAATAGAAGTGACTAATATTTTGAGACAATACAGAGTGAGAAACAGATAGGCTACATTATAAGAAACAAACGCACCTAGGACACCTAGGGCCATATTTCCGCCTTTCTTCACAAGCCTTTCCTACACACTTCTCAGTAGTTGGTATTCAGACTTACCTTCTGAAGGCACGTAATGGGCTTTGCAGGCGTGGTTCCCTTCCGCGCTGAATAAATGTAATTCAACTGCCGAAAACCCTCCCACTTGCTGGATTTTCTCGTGTTGCATAGCTATTTCCACGTCTCTCCATGGTCTGAGAGTCCTTTAGGTGACTTTTGGCAAACTCCACGCTGGCTGTCTTGTGCCTTTTACAGAGGAGTGGCTTCCGTCTGGCCACTCTATCATAAAGGCCTGATTGGTAGAATGCTGTAGAGATGGTTGTCCTTCTGGAAGGTTCTCCCATCTCCACAGAGGAACTCTGGAGCTCTGTAAGAGTGACCATCGGGTTCTTGGTCATCTTCCTGACCAAGGCCAGTCTCCCCCGATTGCTCAGTTTGGCCGGGCAGCCAGCTCTAGGAAGAGTCTTGGTGGTTCCAAACTTCTTCCAATTAAGAATGATTGAGGCCGCTGTGTTCTTGGGACCTTCAATGCTGCAGAAATGTTTTGGTACCCTTCCCCCACATCTGTGCCTCAACGCAATCCTGTCTCGGAGCTCTACGGAAAATTTATTCGTCCTCATGGCGTTTTTTTTGTTGCTCTGACATGCACTGTCAGCTGTGGGACATTATATAGACAGGTGTGTGCCTTTCCAAAGCATGTCCCAATCAATTGAATTTACCACAGGTGGACTCCAATCAAGTTGTAGAAACATCTCAAGGACGATCACTGGAAAAAGGATGCACCTGAGCTCAATTTCGAGTCTCATAGCAAAGGGTCTGATTACTTATGTAAATAAAGTTTCTGATTATTATTTTTATAAATGTGCAAAAATATATAAAAAACAGTTTTTGCTATGTCATTATGGGGTATTGTTTGTAGATTGATGACAGGGAATTTTTACTAGGATTAAATGTCAGGAATTGTGAAAAACTGAGTTTAAATGTATTTGGCCAAGGTATATGTAAACCTCAGACTTCAACTTTATATACAATTCCCTTATCCAAATGAATTACTCATTTACCTAGTTCTTATCAATAGCTCTTTTCAAATTGTAAATTACAGTGCATTGAGAATGGTGATATTTCTATCAGAAAAAATTAAGTAGATGCTCTTTCCACCTGGAACTGGTAGGTTCACTAGACCTTATTCATGGTTTCCTTGCACGTAAAGGTGGTGAAATTAATAGGGAATTAAGTCAAGGTCCGCATACGCCTATCTGTAGACACACCTCCGCCACACTTTAATTTATTCCGTGTCCACCCAAAACAAATAGCAGGTGAATAGCACACTATTCTCATGCTTAAGTTCAAGGTCAGAATGTGCATAGAGAGAAAAGTGCATAAAAAGGGTATTACATTCTTTTTCTGTGTGCTTATCTCAGGTTGGAGTGGGGGGGAGATTACAAAGATATAGAGAAATATAGGGTACATAGAGAGAAGGAGATTAGAGATGAAGCATCAGAGATTGTAAGTGATAGATAGACCAAGAAGTAGTTGATTGCTGGAGATCAAGAGAAAGACGTCAGGAAAGACCAAAAAGACAGAAAAAGAACAGCGTGTGAGTAAAAGACAGGGTTAGAGAAAGTTTGAGTGGGAAAAAAGAGGAAGAGTAAGACAGAGAGAAAGAGGGAAATATATAGTATATAAAGTGTGTGACTGAGTAAAAGAGATAGAGGGAGAGAGAGAGTGCTGTGGAGGATGCCAGCAGAAGTCTTGCTGGGCTTACATATGTAAAGCAACGGGGGCCCAGCAGTGTGTGAGACTGGAGGTTCTGGCTGAACCGGAGCTTCTCTCTGCTCCCTCTACTGCATCAATCATCCACAACAGGGCCAAGGTGGCCGCTCAGCAAGCTGGGAGCCACACACGCGCGCACGCGCACACACACACACACACACACACACACACACACACACACACACACACACACACACACACACACACACACACACACACACACACACACACACACACACACACACACACACACACACACACACACACACACACACACCATAACAACAACACACATTTACATGCCACAAATGCATACACAGAAATACACACACAAGTGCGAGCACATATACACAAACACTCAGTGGTACCCTGTGCCCACAACCATCTGCGATGCGGTGCCAACACACACAGTGGGTGATATTCACACGGAGGGCTGCTCCCCCCAAAAAAGAAACAGAAATACACACAAAGGGGCGGTTGGATCGCTTGATCTCCCCAAACTCATTATACATGGAAATGCATGCAAATGCATGCACCTTTAGAAATCCACCTTGGGCCAGAGTGTTTATGTGCTTGTGAGAATGAATGTGTATTTGAATGTATTTTGCAGTACGCGTATCTACTTTCTAACTGTTTGAATGCCATGTGTGTTTATGTGGGAGTTCTCTGGGTTCTTTTGGGGGCATAGAAGGAGGGAATTCAGATGTGCCACCTGGGATTGTATTGGTATATTCAGTGCCTTCAGAAAGTATTCAGACGCCTTGACCTTTTCCACATTTTGTAACGTTACAGCCTTAATATAAAATGGATTGTTTTCCTCATCAATCTACACAAAATACCCCATAATGACACAGCGAAAACAGGTTTTTAGACATTTTTGAACAATTATAAAAATAAAAACAGAAATACCTTATTTATTTAGTATTCAGACCCTTTGCTATGAGACTTGAAATTGAGCTCAGGTGCATCCTTTTTCCAATCATCATCCTTGAGATGTTTCTACAACTTGATTGGACATGATTTGGAAAGGCACACACCTGTCTATATAAGGTCCCAGAGTTGACAGTGCATGTCAGAGCAAAAACCAAGCCATGAGGTCGAAGGAATTGTCCATAGAGCTCCGAGACAGGATTGTGACGAGGCACAAATCTGGGTAAGGGTACCAAAACATTTCTACAGAATTTATGATCCATAAGAACACAGTGGCCTCCATCGTTCTCAAATGCAAGAAGTTTGGAACCACCAAGACTCTTTCTAGAGCTGGCCGAACCAGACAAACTGAGCAATCGGGGGAGAAGGGCCTTGTTCAGGGAGGTGACCAAGAACCCGATGGTCACTCTGACAGAGCTCTAAAGTTCCTCTGTGGAGATGGGAGAACCTTCCAGAAGGACAACCATCTCTGCAGCACTCCACCAATCAGGCCTTTATGGTAGAGTGGCCAGACGGAAGCCACTCCTCAGTAAAAGGCATATGACAGCCCACTTTGAGTTTGCCAAAAGGCACCTAAAGACTCTCAGACAATGAGAAACACTATATTCTGGTCTGACGAAACCAAGATTGAAATCTTTGGCCTGAATACCAAGAGTCACATCTGGAATAAACCTGGCACCATCCCTAATGTGAAACATGGTGGTGGCAGCATCATGCTGTTGGGATGTTTTTCAGCAGCAGGGACAGGGAGATGAAAACCTGCTCCAGAACGCTCAGGACCTCAGACTGGGGCCAAGGTTCACCTTCCAACAGGACAACGACCCTAAGCAAAAAGCCAAGACAATGCAGGAGTGGCTTCGGGACAAGTCTCTGAATGTCATTGAGTGGTCCAGCCAGAGCCTGGACTTCAACCCGATAAAACATCTCTGGAGAGACCTGAAAATAGCTGTGCAGTAACGCTCCCCATCCAACCTGACAGAGCTTGAGAGGATCTGCAGAGAAGAATGGGAGAAACTCCCCAAATACAGGTGTGAAATCAATTTTAGAATAAGGCTGTAACGTAACAAAATGTGGAAAAAGTCTCATCTGTCAGTCATGCCAGCCACACTGCTGTAGGCTAAATGCACGCATTGTATTTCTCCAGCAGTTCGTTCTCTATCCAGCTCTATGCAGTCTACTGGGAATAGGGATCTCTCCTCTACAAAATCTAAAGCCGAGCCATAGTGCAATGATGCCATGCTACCAATCCATCCATGTGGGCACCAGGGGCTGTGGTGTGCTGAGTGGGCAGAGAGGGGGCAGTTGTGAGCCAGAGGAGGTTGAGCAGTGGTGTGTGCGCGTGTGTGTGTGTTTGTCGGTCTATGTGTCTATATGTGTTCAATATGTGTACACACTTGTCTCTGTGCGTGTCTCCCTGCATGGGGTACTAGTCTTTATTGTCGTAGAAACCAACAATAAACAAAGCAATTGGGTCAAAATTGTCATAACTGTACTTTTCATTTCCATTGTGACATTACCTCAGTTTCACACTGCAGAAGGGCAACAGTGTTCTACTGAGCAGGGATATATTTGTGTACACTAATGTTCCCACTCTAGTGTAAACAAACCATCCAGCTTCCTCTGGGCTATTACAGAGGCGGGTTAGAGACTGGGCAGGTTGAGAGAGAGAAAGGAGGAAGAGAGAGAGAGAGAGAGAGAGAGAGAGAGAGAGAGAGAGAGAGAGAGCAGAAAGAGAGAGAACTTAAAGAGAGAGTGAATGAGCTCAGAGAACGAGAAAAAGAGGGAGAGAGAGTGAGGAGAGAGAGCGTGAGCTCAGAGAGAAAGAGAGAGAGAGAGTCTACCATGTCTTACAGCGGTTACTGCCCTGCGGTGATATCCTTCAGCGTGCTGGAAGGTCACAGCGCAGAGCCTTCCTTTTTCTCTTTCAATTCCATCTGGCTCTTTCACCACCTTTGACAATTGTCATCATGACAAATCAATAAAGACTATCTCCAGTCCTGCCAGAAACACCCCTCCAGCCTCCTCCACCCCTCCACTGTCCTTGAGTAAACACTGATACAGGAGATAGCTGTGTTAAATCCTCTCCTAGTCTGTGTGGTAAGGCATCCTTCTCTCTGTGGCCAAGTGTGTAGTGCAAAGTGGGCATTGTGTTCATATTTGTGTTCATGTTTACTATAAATGTGTGTGTGTGTTGTTTGTGTGCTGAGTTAAGGTAAGTTGTTGCATGTTGAGTGTGTGTGTGTGTGTGTATGCATACAAACAGTATGTGTTGTCTGTCGGCTGATTTACAGTAAGGGTTGTGTTGTGTACTGCGTGTGCTGATTAGCAGTGTGTTAAGCTGTGCCGAGCTGTGCCGAGCATCATCAGCTCCCAGTGTTAATGTGTGTTGAGCACTGTGACTCTAGCCTGTGTGTCACTCTGCTGTGTTCTCTCTGTCTCCACAGCGTTGGGCCTGAGTAATTGGTCACAAAGGGGACAGTAAATCTGCAGGAGGACGTGAGTGTGTGTGTGTCTGTCTGTGTGTATGTGTGTAGGGAGGGGGGGGAGGTCCCCTTCCTCTCGCCAGCTTTTTTTAAAATCTATAAACCTCCAACTGTTTACAAGGCCTGATTCCCATTTGACCTACACATGCACACACACACAAACATGCACACACGCACGCACGCACGCAAACACGCACACACACTAAATGACCTCACCCACTTTGTCTCATCGTTGTCTGCATCGCATGACATTCAGTCTGAAGTCTAATTGGTCATTCAGTGGAATGGACCAAGGATTCTTAATTTCCTTTTCATTTAGTCCCTTCCTCAATATCAAACATCACTCAGTAAATCCATCAACGTATCGCAGAGGAAAATAGAAAATGCTATTGTCAGATGAGACTGGGATGAGTCTTCATTTAACTAGATTAAAAGGATTTATATGGACTCTGTCGAAGTGATAAATGTAACCCTTTCCAAGTTAAATGTACACTAGTGAATTTGCTGTGTGAAGTGAATTTAAAGGTTTTTGGGGGTGTAAACATGGTAAAGGACTACGGCTGACCTTGAGTGTCCAGGCGCCGTGAGGGTGTTCCCCCAGGACTGGACGCTCATCAGGGTCCAGTTCCTCAGGCCGGCGCCGAGGCATCGTTGCTCCGCGTGGCCAGGAGCAGAGACACTGTGCCCGCCGGGGACACTAGGGCTATGGAGAGGTCACCGCGACACACAGTGCTGAGACTCACCTTCACCTGGGGTGTGTGTGGGAGTATGAGAGAGAGGGAGACAAAGACAGAGAGAGAGGTGGGGGAGTATTAGTATTAGTATTAGGTGAAGTGTATACCCACACGCCCCTGTTTATCTCACACAGCACATCTGGTGTGATGATGTCACATAGGAGAGTGAGATGCTGCCGAGCTTTAAAGACTGACAGCCTGCTCCTGTTTACAGCACATTCCCATGGCAACACATCCATCAATCACACTTGCAGCGATGCCCTGACCAACACTTTCTGCCAGGAGGAAGCAGCCAAAAACAAACCCTTTTTCAATTTACATACCGACACCCACGCATGCATGCACGCACACACACACTTCACTATTTCACTCTGACCTGTACATGCTCCAGCGTGTTGACCTCAGTGTCCGTCCCCAAGCAGTCGGCTGATTGGATGTTCACACTGACCTCTCCCCCAGAGGGCAGGATCCTTCAGAGAAACAATCACCATCACAACCATCCACACAGCTGTCAATCAAATGTCAACAACACACAAACCTGCTGCCAGATAGTTGAAGTTGGAAGTTCACATCACTTGGGTTGGAGTCATTAAAACTTGTTTTTCAACCACTCCACAAATGTCTTGTTAACAAACTATAGTTTTGGCAAGTCGGTTAGGACATCTACTTTGTGCATGACACAAGTCCTTTTTCCAACAATTGTTTACGGACAGATTATTTCACTTGTAATTCACTGAATCACAATTCCAGTGGGTCAGAAGTTTACATATACTAAGTTGACTGTGCCTTTAAACAGCTTGGAAAATTCCAGAAAATTATGTCATGGCTTTAGAAGCTTCTGATAGGCTAATTGACATCATTTGAGTCAATTGGAGGTGTACCTGTGGATGTATTTCAAGGCCTACCTTCAAACTCAGTGCCTCTTTGCTTGACATCCTGGGAAAATCAGAAGAAATCGGCCAAGACCTCCGAAAAAAATTGTAGACCTCCACAAGTCTGGTTCATCCTTGGGAGCAATTTCCAAACGCCTGGAGGTACCACATTCAGCTGTACAAACAATAGTACGCAAGTATAAACACCATGGGACCACGCAGCCGTCATACTGCTCAGGAAAGAGACTCGTTCTGTCTCCTAGAGATGAACGTACTTTGGTGCAAAAAGTTTGAATCAATCCCAGAACAACAGCAAAGGACCTTGTGAAGATGCTGGAGAAAACAGATACAAAAGTATCTATATCCACGGTAAAATGAGTCCTATATCGACATAACCTGAAAGGCCGCTCAGCAAGGAAGAAGCCACTGCTCCAAAACCGCCATAAAAAAGCCAGACTATGGTTTGCAACTGCACATGGGGACAAATATCATACTTCTTGGAGAAATGTCCTCTGGTCTGATAAAACAAAAATAGAACTTTGGCCATAATGACCATCATTATGTTTGGAGGAAAAAGGGGGAGGCTTGCAAGCCGAAGAACACTATCCCAACCGTGAAGCACGGGGGTGGCAGCGTCATGTTGTAGGGATGCTTTGCTGCAGGAGGGACTGGTGCACTTCACAAAATAGATGGCATCATGAGGGAGAAAAATTGTGTGGATATATTGAAGCAACATCTTAAGAAATCAGTCAGAAAGTTAAAGCTTAGTCGCAAATGGGTCTTCCAAATGGACAATGAGCCCAAGCATACTTCCAAAGTTGTGGCAAAAAGGCTTAAGGACAACAAAGTCAAGGTATTGGAGTGGCCATCACAAAGCCCTGACTTCAATCCCATAGAACATTTGTGGGCAGAACTGAAAAAGTGTGTGCGAGCAAGGAGGCCTACAAACCTGACTCAGTTACGTCAACTCTGTCAGGAGGAAGGGGCCAAAATTCACCCAACTTATTGTGGGAAGCTTGTGGAAGGCTACCCGAAACGTTTGACCCAAGTTAAACAATTTAATGGCATTGCTACCAAGTACTAATTGAGTGCATGTAAACTTCTGACACACTGGGAATGTTATGAAAGAACTAAAAGCTGAAATAAATCATTCTCTCTACTATTATTCTGACATTTCACATTCTTGAAATAAAGTGGTGACCCTAACTGACCTAAAACAGGGAGTTTTTACTAGGATTAAATGTCAGGAATTTTGAAAAACTGAGTTTAAATGTATTTAAATGTATGTAAATGTATAAGGTGTATGTAAACTTCCGATTTCAACTGTACATGACCCGTCTGTTTTTAATAATTTTGTTTTCATGTTATTACTTTATTTTTTTATTTATGTTATCCCAAAGTACAGAAAACATCATAAAGTATAGACATATTGTTGTCCCATATATCAGTTCTTAGCCTTCCTGCCCCTCCTCTGCACCAATATTGTCACGACTTCCGTCGAAGTCGGTCCCTCTCCTTGTTCGGGCGGCGTTCGGCGTTCGGCGGTCAACGTCACCGGTCTTCTAGCCACCGCCGACCCACTTTTAATTTTCTGTTCGTTTTGTCTTCATTATACGCACCTGGTTTCTATTCCCATAATTACATGTTCCTTATTTAAACCCTCTATTTCCCCCATGTTTTTGTGCGTGTTTGCTATTGTAAAGTTGGTCTGTAATGTGAGCGCGCGTTATATTTCACTACTTGGAATTTGTAGTTGATTGAGTAAAGATACACGACCACTCATCTCTGTTGTCCTGCCCCTGACTCCGCTTGACCTGCTACACTGAGACCCTTGACAAATACGTTTTTAAATGGATGCTATAGCATTGTGACAGCACCTGATTGGGTCAAGAGTGACTTCCTGTGTGCACTTCCTGTGAGGGGCGACAGCCTGGAACTGTAAGGCCTGCTGCACCATCAGCCCTGCATCCAGAACCCCAAACCCATACCTGTAACCAGGGCAAACACGTTGTTAGACAAGGACCATCTGTATCGTCTGTTATATCACTTATATATTGCTTTTGTGTGTCCATGTGTACAGTCACCAGTCAGTCTTTGTCTGAGTAGATTTTATTGTAATGTGCTTTAATTGATGCAGCTGTATGTGGTGTGTGAGGTGTGTGAATGGGCATGTTAAGGTGACTGTGAAAGCTTTTTAGAAGGTGTGTGTGTCCTAAGTGCGTAAGGAAATGCTCGTGGGTGTGGGTGCACCTGCTCTAATGGTTCCATACGAAGAGGCAACAAGTCATTTCCAGGAAGATGATGTTGTCCTCTGACACAATCACTTCCTATTCTGTCCGGGGAGAGAGAGGGCTGCTGTTGGCGCTCCTGTAATTGTGCTCGACAATTGATTCTGAACGATGTGCCGTTCATGGACTGTAATCAAGCCCCATTATTCACTCTTTACCGCCACGATCAGGCCGTCGCTACACAATGGCTTTCCCTTAAACAGCTCGGCTCTATTCCCACCCACCTCTACCTCTCTGCCTCTCTCTCTCCTCCATTCCTCTTTACCTCTATTCTCCACCCATCTATCACTCTCTCCTACACCCACCAAACTCTCTCCCTCGGTCTCTCCTCCATCCATCTTTCCCCCTCTCGCTTCTCCATTTCTCTTTCTCTCTATCCTCCAACTCTCCATCCCTCTCTCCCAGAGACGAAGGCTGTAATAATCACGGTTGTTAGGCCCGAATGCTGACGTAACGCTCCCACAACATTTCCAGTGGTAACCTCAGAGGGTGACAAAGAGCTCGTAGTGTAATTAACATCGCTCCATCATTAATCTGCAATAAGTGAAAGTCATTAGTCTGGATGACGGGCCTCTCTCTCTCTACCCCTCTCTCTCTTTCTCCGTGTTTCTCCCTTCTCTCTCTCTCAGTGAAGTCAGGGAGAAGGAGCTGATTAATAAGTCAATCCGCTCTCCGGAGGACTAACTGACTTTTAACATGCGTAGATGGTGGGCAAGGCGCTGTACACCCTCAGTGTCAGCGTTAGACACATCAGGAGCTTAGTGGAAGTGAAAGGGCATCAGTGGCAGGGGTAGGTTGGGTCTGAGAGCATGGCAGGGCACAGATGGAGGGTGCTCTATAGTCTCCCAGTGCCAAAAATGTCAGGGGACCTCTCTCTCTCTCTCTCTCTATGAGGAGGTCTCATTAGTGAGACAAGAAGTCGAAGTCTCTCAAAGTCACCTTCTACTGATCATTTACATGTTCCTAGATATTTCTCCTTGTATAAAGGGATGTGCGCTCTGTCAGCTCATTGAGTGATTGGCCCAGTGACGGACGGTCATCTTGCTGCCCAATCTCCCCGCTCGCACTCTCTCAATTCAATAAATGCTTTATTGGCATGAATGGATGGTTGCCACTGTTGCCAAAGCAATAGATATGAAGTATTTCATAAATGAACAATCTTTCTCTCTCTCTCTTTACCCCCACATCTCTCTCAGATCTGTCTATCTATCTGAGGGGGGGACCAGAGTACCCCTTCTGTGTCCCCAAACAGCAACAACAGGATTAATGGACAGAATCTAATCCCGCACTATCACCACCACCGAGTCACCAGCCACGACTCATCATTAGCCATGTAGAGATGCTACTGTTATAACATGCATGCTAAGAATCGGGAAGCAAGTACAGGGGAGTGAAGTGAATAGATAACGGAACATAGAGCAAAACAAGAGACACGAGTAGCGTACCGACATGAAGCATAGTCAGTAACGGAAGGGGGAAGGAACCAAAGGGAGTGACAGGTATAGGGGAGGTAATCAGGAAGGTGATGGAGTCCTGGTGAGTGTCATGAAGCGCAGGCGCGCGTAACGATGGTGGCAGGAGTGAGTAATAATGTCGAGCGCCAGAGATGGGGAGCGGGAGTAGACGTGACAACTGTAGTTGTCTGGGACGAGATCATTGGGGTTCACTTGAATACTGTGGGCAATATTTATATTTATAAGTACTTTTAAACTGTTCAACTTAAACTATCAGGTTTAATCTTTGATGTATGACAAGTCAAATTCACGATCAAAACGACAACATTGATAGCAAAGACCCATTGTGCTATTGTTAGGCCTGTCTTCCATCCATCGTGTCCTAACACCACAGCGTGTGACTGTGTGGGCCGTGCTTCTGCTCCTCCTCATAAAACAGAAAGTGTTAGCGACCGGGGCTTGTCACCTCTCTCCTGTTTAGTGATTAAATATACCTTCCTCCCCGTTGCCCTGAACCCGGGCGTTGTGCAGCTATTAAATCCCAAGCTTCAATAGATCGATCAGGGTTGGCCCCAACTCCACAGCCATAAAACTGAGCAGACATATATCTGATAGAAAAAGCAGTAGGAAACAGGTTTACCCACTATAGAACATGATGAAAATGACAGATTTTATGTCCTGCCACATCAGTAAAATGCTACAGCTGAGCTGAGCCTGTTTCCAGTGAAACTCCCCACTCAGCCATCAGACGAGATCCCTCGACTAACAGGGGGGATATAATACACTGCATTGGAAGAATCACCTGACTATAACATAAAACCTGAGTAAAATGTGGTTTTCTTACCCTACATTTTCACTTATGCCGAACTTTATATACATATATTTTCACCATTCTTGAAATAAATGATTAATCAGCAACAACAACATTACAACTAAACTTACAAAGTACAAAATGTATTTCAAAATCAACTGATATACCATATGCAGGCAAACTAGATATCCCTCGCCTCCAATAACAAAACAGGCCCTGTGACCCTGTGATTCTAATTGCGCTGGGTTCTAATCAACCATCTGGTTCCCCAGTCTGAGCCAAGCTGATGAATGAGTGACAGGCCATCTTCTGTCCACCCAGCACGGGGAATGTAAAATACTGACCCCCTCCAGAACCCCTCCAGACCAATCTGCAGCCTCAGATTCTCTGCATCTCCTTTCACTCACCAGTGGAAACTTCTACCCTTTCACAACTCTCCTGTTCTATTTATCTATTAGGACTCAGGCCCCTCTCAGTCTCTCCATGGCCCCTCTTTGTAACTGTCGAGGAACCCTTTCATTTTTGTTCCCCAGACAGTCCTACGCAGGACAGAACCATCCTCTGTTGACATTCACACCATCTGGTTGTGGCGGGGGGAGGTGCTTCCACATGCAGAATGTGAACTCGTCGCGCACTTTGAGGTCCGACCCTCCCTTTCTTTCTGCAGTCCGTGTCTAAGAAACATTGATACGGGAGCCTAATATAACTCCATATATCATAACATGTAAAAACACAGAGGAAAGGACTGGTCAGGGAGGCAGTCCTCTTCGTCTCTCCCCTCTCTTTCTGCACTGGTGTGTACCGCTAAGTCCTTAATGGAAGCGTCTCTAAAGAATCACTCAAGCTGGACTAAGCAGCTGCCTTTGCGTTAGGTCATTTTCCCAGGAGCGCGGGAGAGTGGGCTTTGGCAGGACCTCAGAAAAAGGACACCCATCTGTTCTCCCAGTGAAAAGGTTGGTGACACCTTCTGTGGTACCAACAACCCCTAATTAAGTGGCCAGGAATGCGCCAGCGGCAGACCATGCGATTGGTGGGTTCGGCCCTGCTTATCGCCGCAGTGACACGGCGAGCCCCCACTCCTCACCCTCCTCTCACCCCCTCTCCTCCGCACATCTGTCTATGTGTGGCAGGTGACAATGACAAAACACTGGCAGTATTATAGGCTTGATCCGACTGCTGCACAAACTCTTTCTGATGTGGTTTACGAGCTGTTAGCCTAGATTATTTATTTTTAATGAATGCATCATGATTAACAGCAGTATATTTTTAATGCAGGATTGGAGGTCCTGACAAATCCCACAGTGATCAAACATCTCCCCGAGCTGTGCTACACACCACATACATTGATTTGATTAACATTGGACTTAAATGAAATAACAAATGGACTTACTCAATTCCACCGATTTTCATCTCACTTACAGCCAAATACCTCTCTCCAGAAATGTTCCTAATTAGGCTTATTAAGTAATTAAGACAAGAGGTCTTAATTAAATCGGTGCCACTGGGACCAACACAGCGCAAGGCCTTGCCATAAAACACTTTCCTCTTTTGTTGGTTTAAATGTTAATTGTAAGACACACAATGCAATTTATTGGAATTAAATATTGATGGTTTTCACAGACTTTGTTCACATAGGTCCATAGCAGTATTTGAGACAAGAAAAGCACTAATCAAGCCAGCATTTGACACTCCTTTTAGGTTTCCTTTAAATGGCTTTTGGAGATTTATTAGACAAGTGTCCATCTGACAGTAAATTGCAGAGACAACAATAAGTAGTGCTAAAACCCTCCTCCTGAAATGTCAAGTGAATTACCTTGCAAAAGAGTTAAAAGTTTAATGAAATATCTGTCAGAAGAAAATGAGGGGTTTGGCACAGGCCTTGATACAGTCTCTTCCGGGAGAGGGAGAGAGAAGATAAAGAGAGAGAGAGAGAGAGAGAGAGAGAGAGAGAGAGAGAGAGAGAGAGAGAGAGAGAGAGGGCAGCAAAATGACCGTCCGTCACTGGGCCCATCACTCAAAGAAACGAGCATGCAAACATCCCTTTATACAAGGAGGCTTCTCTAGGAACATTTTAAGGATCAATAGCAGGTGACCTCATTCTTAGCATCCAACATATTTTGATTTGTCGCCTGAGTGTTATTCAAACACAAATTCAAAGTAGGTTTGAAGATGAAATTCTGGGGGACACTTTTGTTGGATGCACACCAAGCCCCGGTCCCTCTGAAGGCTGGTGCCGTTGTGAGCACAGTACTGAAAGCTTGGCAGAAGATTCCATTCAAAGTCCCATGTGTTTTTCTTATACATTTTTTTCTGCGCAAAGTAACTAGTCCTTGATACCATAGATTAGAACCCATCTGCCATCGCTAGTGTAGTACATGAGCATCAAACATAGTTGAATATTAAAGTGTCTGATACCCACAGTCATTGGTCTGATATGGAGTTGTGTGTTTTTTTTTACCATGTGGCATTTGGGGTTCATTAGTCCATATAGAGATTCATATACTCTTGTTAGCAACTCTCTCCATCAGGCACTTTTGGGGATTTGAAACACTCGGGACAAAGTTATTGGGTGAATTTTTCTCCCTTGGTTATTACTGGTGCAACTCTAGGGCAGCCATATATCCTCAGATTCTGTGTCGACTAATTGTGTGGTATCGCAAATGAACTCTGGATTGGAGAAAAAACAGGCAACCTTATTTGGAAATTTCTTGTATTTTTCTCTCCCCCTAGCAAAACATAAAAATTGCTACTTAGCATGAATTATACATTAGTGGGGGTGGAGGGCACGGGGGTCCTCACGCCCATGAAACTTTTGACCCCTTCCACTGTGGCCCCGTCGATGTGGCACGCACGCGCACACACACACACACACACACACACACACACACACACACACACACACACACACACACACACACACACACACACACACACACACACACACACACACACACACACACACACACACACACACTGTTTCAGAGGGGTTGGGCTAAATGCTGATGACACATTTCGGGTGAATGCATTCAGTTGTGCAACTGACTAGGTTTCCCTTTCCCTACTCAGACCACTTTATCTACTGACCCATCAATCAAACACACATTCTCTTACACACACCATGTATATTGAGTATGATCCAACACATATGCACGCACATACACCCTGAAGTTTTATCGCACACACTCACACAATCCATCACATCTACAGCTGCAACATCGAGAGCATCCTGACTGGTTGCATCACTGCCTGGTACGGCAATGGCTCGGCCTCCGACCGCAAGGCACTACAGAGGGTAGTGTGTACGGCCCAGTACATCACTGGGGCCAAGCTTCCTGCCATCCAGGACCTCTACACCAGGCGTGTGTCAGAGGAAGGCCCTAAAAATTGTCAAAGACCCCAGCCACCCCAGTCATAGACTGTTCTCTCTACACTCCGGTACCGGAGTGCCAAGTCTAGGATATAAAGGCTTCTCAACAGCTTTTACCCCCAAGCCATAAGACTCCTGAACAGGTAATCAAATGTCTACCTGGACTATTTGCATTGTCCCCCCCAACCCCTCTTTTATGCTGCTGCTACTCTCTGTTTATCATATATGCATAGTCACTTTAACTATACATTCATGTACATACTACCTCAATTGGCCCGACCAACCAGTTCTCCCGCACGTGACAAATAAACTTTGATTTGATTTGATCTACACAGCTACCGCTACACACCGACACAAAACAGACATATTCTTTTCTCTCTATATCCAACTACATATACTTTGGGTACACAAGCAAGAACATATATTTTCTCAGGTCAGAAGCTACATTTAGTCACAGCCAATGTGAAGAAAGAAGACTAGCTGATGAAGTTGACTGCATTAAGGATAGACATTGGATCGTCTCTGTGTTTATCCAACACGGTCTAATTCAATATAAACACCCAGTCAGGAATCAGGGTCAGAGGTCAACGTCACATCACCACACTGGCCCCCATTCTCATCCTCCTGATGCTCATTAAGCCTCCTAATCAACAGGAAAGCCAGTATGTCACACACACACACACGCACACGCACACTCACACGCACACACACACTTCTCCTTCCTGTCTCCCTCACTAATTAAGTAACAATTACACATATATCATTTTTTCCTTCATAGAAAATTATATTATTTGGGATCCACTCATATTTTATTACATGAAACAATCGTTCTATTAAAAGTGGGATTGTTGCCCTGTGAATAAACCGTATCTTTAATTACCTTGCCTCTCTGTAGTAGAACACATACTGTTCAGAGGCTCAGAGTAACGGGGTTTAGAGAAGATGTCTCCATAGTTAATACATCTATCAGGGCTGGCCGTGAGAGTTAGCTGGGATTCTCCATATTCAACGGGATTTTATAGGCCACACTATGTTGTGGTGGTATCTATAAATCGTAGAGACTGTAGAGAGTGTAGCAGTGTGTGTGACCTTGTCTGTGCGGTGTCCTATAGGTGGGCTGCTTGCCTGTGTGTGTGTGTGAGTGACGAGGTGACCAGTGGCCCTGATAATCTTTATAATAAATCATCCCAGTGCAGCCTGCCTCTACAGCCATGATGACTGACAGCTTGAAATACCTGGGAGGGTAGCAGGGTGGTTTAAAGGCCCGGGACCCCAGTTTCCGTGTGTATAAGAGCAGCAGCATCCAAGCCCGCAGTCTCAAATTGGCATTCTAGCTCATTCTCAAGGCACCATTCTGGCTCGATCTCATGTCACCATTCTGGCAGCGGTTCAAACCTCACATTGGCTCCCATTCAGGCTTTGTGCTGGCTGGGTTTCAAGGCCCACACTGGGCTGTGCTTCAGCCTCCATTGTGGTTCTATGTGGCTCTGTTTCAGGCAGAGCCCCTTCAGTTTCAGCACCCTGGGTTGCTGGCCTCCTGCCCGTGCATATCAGTGGGAGATCTCAGCAGAGCCCTTTGTTTGGGGTGGCATTTCGCCTTTTTCTCGCTCCGCCTGTAATCTAAACACCTAAAGCATCTCACGCTCAACAAATCGTCCCAACAGACGATGGAGGGGCACAAGACAAATGGCTGGAGGCGGTTCAAACCTCCGGGACTGATGGCATCTGACCGGGCCTGACCTCCCAAAGGTTAAAGACACGTTCACTTACAAAGCAATCAATTATCGGGGCTGCGTGGCCCCTTCAAACAAATGCTCCCCTCCCTCGCAACGACCGCCACACTTTTCAAACAGCAAGGCTTATTAATGAGTAACGCTACCGTGGAGACACCCCCCCAATCTACAGTACAGTGTGTGTTACAGTTTCACAATTACAACACAACTCTTAAACAAGCTATTTTTTGCCTTCCCTCTCCTGTGTATCTGTATCTGCCTCTCGATTGTTCTACACTCTCTGTTGTCCTCCCTGGGCTCTCTCTCTCCATCGGTAACTCTGTTTGTCTCTCTCCTCCGTATTTCTGTCTGCGTCTGTATTTTTTTGCTCTCCCTCTGTTTTCATCATGGGCTCTCTCTCCCTGTCTCTCATATCTTTCTCTTTTCCTCTCTGTTCTCTCTCCCTGATCTCTCTCTCTCTGTGGCTGTGGTCTCTCCTGGTTTTTGTGTTGCAGGTTTGTCCTGCTAGCTGAGCTTGGCGGGCCCCTCAGCTGTTCGGCTGTGTTAGTAATTACCATTTCATTAAGAATGACAGTTTCGGGGGTTGAAGCACCATTTCATCGGGGTCTCGTGGGAACGGCGCTTGCCAACTTTTGTGCGTGAGCGGCAATTATCTCTCTATGTCTGCAATTCACTATTTTGTACTTAGCTGCTTGACGACAGTGGTGAAATCTGAAGCATAAAGGTGTCTAGGATGGATAGGCATACAGCAGAGGCCATTCCTGGTTAGCTCAATAGAGGTATTAGACTAGAGAAGGAAGAGCTGACAGAAGAATGGCAGAGGGTACGTCATATACATGTGAGCAAACAGAAATGTAGGTATGTATAATCTCTTGTCACACAGCTAGAACTGCATCATGCTTGAATGCAATAGCGCAGCATGGGATGCTTCTGCACGTCTTTGCATGTGTGTGTTCAGCGTGGGAATATGGGCGATGCTTTTCCGTTTACATCCTCTGTGTGTGTCAGTGTGCGTGTGTGTGTGTTTTGTGCGTGCGCGTTTGTTTGTGTGCCCACATACACGTGTGTGTGTGTGTGCCACTCGCTGAGAACCATTGAGGAAGGAGCTGGGTGTGAGCTATAGTGACAGGATTCAGAGCTTGTCTGCTGGAAACTGGTTCAGCTCTTCTACTTGCATGTCTACTCTGAATGATGGCACACTTTGTTCTTACACATTCCACACAATTGCCTTCCACTAACACGGGACCAGGGAGGGAGAGGCAGGTTCCCGGGGCCGTATGGAGAGGGACGCGGGGCCCAGTGAATAAACGGGATATCCCCAGATCATCCCTAGATCCAGTCAGGGCGATGAAACAGCAGCACTAATGAAACACCAACACCCCAGCTGACTGCATGCACCACAAGATGGATAGCTATATGTGTGTATATTTGCAGGTAAGCCAGAGGAGCTGTAGGGAGCTTGCTTATTGACGTGACCCTGGAACCTCCAACCCTACCCTACCCTCAGCTCCATCCTCCATCCCCAGCCCCACCGGTAGCAGCAGGGAAGGCAGACAAGTGCAGCCCTGCTCTGCTAATGCATTCACCAGCCAGCCCTCATCCAGGCAGGCAAAGCACTTAATTACTTAAATTGATCATTATTAGCTTCAATTAGAGAGAGACACTGGGGGGAAAACGAGGTCCTGATTCCTGCAGACAGATCACAAGCAGAGGTGAAGGCAGAGGTGGCTCAACTAGCCTCCAACACACACACCCTAAGCCCGAAGCAGGTGTGGAAGATAGGCAGGATACTAGATATCCATCCTCGGTGGAGCTGCAGTAGGGAGTAGGGATAGGAGAAGGACCCCCCTCTCCCGTCCCTCCACGGTGCCTGTGTTTGTGTTTTTCTGGGGCGCTGGGTGACCTTTGACCTCGGGCTAATGAGAGCGATAACGAGGATTAAAAGGGGGCGACTGGAAGATGTCTGCGAGGGGGTTTAAACAATTACGCTCGGCTGCCAACATGCCTTTTCCTCATGACTCAGGAAATTACAGTCTCTCTCCTTTTCTGGCCAACACAAAAGAAATAGGTTTATGGAAAATAATACATTATCCGGGGCCACATTAACTTCGATGTAAATCGCTGGGCAATTATGTTTTAATGGGCCTTTAAGAGAATGAGTAATTGGGGGTGACGCTGGTGAGGTTGATCATGGTTCCCCATCTCTCTCCCTCTGTGCCCAACAGAACAGGCCCTGGGCATTGTGTATCTGTCGAGTGGAAGTGTGTGTATGGGTGTGCGTCCATGCAGGTGTGTATGTATATGGGGTTGGAACCAAAATATTTATCCAATAGTTCCGTTCTGAATAGAACGCCTATTTTCTGGATTCCGTTGCAGTGTTCCCACCAGCGTTATAAAGTTCTGAACCAGTTTGAACCATAAAAAAGGAACGGTTCATGCAGTCGTTTTTACGTTTAGCTCAATCATCAACTCCACCAATTAGCAAGGCTAGAGCAGCTTGTTATGGAACGGGTAAGCTAGTTGTTTATATGTTGGATTGGTCAAATAGGTGCTGGAGCGAGATACAACTGAAATTTCACAGGTGGGCAGAGAGCGAGAGAGAGAGGGGTGGACATGTAGGGGGCATGGCCTGAAGCGCTGAACATCATGACATGACCTGAATTGGAATGTGTTACGGCTTTCACCAGCATCAGAACTTCACTGAATTACATAATTATATACTATATATTAGGAATATATAAAAATATGGTTCCGGAACACTAGTTCTGTTTCCATTCCTCAAAACAATTACGTTATTTTCCGGCTTTCAGTTCTATTCCCTAAATCCGTTCCATCCCCCTGGTATGTACAGTATGTGTGTTTTTGTTAGTGTGTGTGATTTAATTGTCCCCCCTCCCGTCTTGCTCCAAAATATTGATGAGCCTGGAAAGCTGAGCGTGAGCCTACACAGTGCCCTCTGACCTTTAACCCCTATCCCTAAACAGTGACCTGTGGAATATCAATGTGTGTGTTGGCCATGCAGGGCTGCTGCCGGGTGTAGAGGGATCAGGATCAATGTGAGGAGAGATCACTACAGACAGACCCACCTAGTGGAACACTAACTAATGAGACTGGCCAAGAACACTCACACAGCAGGGCGGACAGCAGGGCGGACAGAGAGCAGAACAGAGAACAGAGATTGGGGAGGGAGGGAGACGAAGGAGGGTGAGAGAGAATTTAATTGTTTCCTTCAAAGAACAAGCTGGCACACATTTATATTGAGCCAATACACACAAGTCATATCAAATACCATCAAACCTGATCAAATTGTTCCAAATTGTGATGTAATTATATAAATGTTTGCATGATTTCACCTTAAAACTTCACATTTCCTAATTGTCATTATTTTCCATACTCCCCTTCTATAGAATGTTTTCAGAATCTCTTTTACCTCTGATTACCCCCACTCACAATTATATCAGTACTGCATGTTTTTCTTTACACTACAGGAGATGGTCAAGCAAACCTAAATATTTCTGGATGTACTGTATCTGTATAATCACCTCAACATAATTCACAACAAAACAAGACCATATGCACATCCGTTCCACTTGGGGACCCACCAGTCACAGAGATGTGAATTCTGATGAGTCATTTATCAAACTGCTCACTTTCATCCATTACTGTCAACACTGGGAAGGCACTTAAAGGACTACTTTAAAACAACGCCTGTGAGTATGCAAATTTAGCAGACTATATTTCAGTACTTAAAGGCCTCTCCGTGTTTAGTCTTCAACCAAGCTTGCATATAATTCTCTTAGGTTTCTGAGGCAGGCAATTTGCGCAAACATCAGGAGTTTCGTTTTAAAATAACCAAGCTAGCAAGAAAATCTGTTTTATTTTATGGTAAGGGAACCTCCCAGCCCGTAACCCCCCTAAAAGTGTGTCCAAATGACATGAGAGTCAGTTGTACACAAACCCCTTGCAATACAGGCCCAGACCAACCCACACACACAATTGAACATTATTCTCAGATTTAATTTAAAGAGACTTGATACTCAAAGTACCTGTCAATAAATCAACATACAGTATAAGACATAGCTTGAACTTTTTATTCTCATGTTCAAACTGTTAATGGGAGAAAAATATTGGATGCCATACTCGCCTTTTTAGTGACATAGTTTATCAGTTTGTCTGCACCATCCTCTTAACCAGGCCTACATTGTGTGTTCTACTCTGTGAGATCCCTAACAGGGGACCTATGGTCTGCATTCTGTCCTCTATCCTAGATATTCTTGTTCTGGTGTCTCCGTGGTTCTTCTGTCTGTGTGAGGGTCTTTTATAGCAACCCCCACACACACACACACACCTCACTCTTCCCTTCCCCTGTCCCCCTCCAGCTGCTCTGTCACCCATGTCGCCAAGGGGACAAGGAGACAAGGAGAACGTGGCGTTTCCCTGGATCAAAAATTTACGAGCAATTAAAAGGCGGGCGATATGGAGCATCCATCAGCCGGTGCTGCTGCCAGGATGGGTGAAGGGACCGCAGTAAACCACACGCTATATACTTTTATATCTGTTTTCTCTCCAAAGAGGGAAGGTTATGGCAAAATTATGTTTTACGGTCCACAGTTCTGCAGGGATGTAGACGTCTTTCATGAAACGCTGGCTTGGAGGTCACACAGACAGAGAGGAGTGTGTGCGGTGTGCTGTGTTGTGTTGTGTGTGTTTTGTATTGATGTATATGTTTAGTTATAAGATACAGAACAAGGAGGCTCTTAGTACGTGTGTAAGAGATATGTACCATCCTATGGTCCATTAGTTACTATGGGAAGAGTGGCCTGACTACCTTGTTGTTGTTTAAGAGGACACAATTCAAACGTGCTCCTCTTCATTCAAAATGCACACACACATCGACACGCAAAGGTATGCATCACCACATTCTCTCTCTATTTCGGTCTCTCACTTTTTCTGGCGGTATGCGACAGGCCTAGACTCATTTGCATCCTTAATTGCATTGTAATGTACTTTTAATTTGAAAACGGAGGCAATTAATTATTTTGATGTGGAACAAAATGCCTCAAATGTAAACATTCTAATAGTTCTCCATTTTTCAAAAAGGGGGATTGGAATCTTATCTCATTTTTATACCATTTTCGCTGCTCATTCTCCTTGATATTCACTTTGTCTTTGCAGGGACGGCACCATTTCTTTGATATTTTCTCTCAATTATTTTCCATCCAATCTTCCAAGGTATAATTACAATAGTTTCACCTATTCTGTCCAAAGAGATTAAACGAAATGAAGCCTGTTTGTACGTGCCGTTCTCTGGACTGTATCCTCCCCAGTGCTGACACACTCCAACTTGCTATTTCTGGGTCAGACACTTCAAGTGAAGATACTAACCAGAGATACATTTTTCCACTGTCAACCACATGATCAATAGGTGTCAGTGTTCAAAGGAATACAAAGCTGTATGAGGGGGTGCCAGAGCAGCTTCATTTGTATGGACCTGAGCTTGCACTGACACTGTTCCTCTGTCAACCTGATAAACCCATTTCACAATGAAATAGGATGGATGCATGTTCTTTTTTTGCTCTTTTTCTCCAGCCCCATCACTCTCTCTATCTCTACCCCCTCCCTTCTTTCAATCTCTGCCCCCTTCTCTCTCTGCGCCTCCTTCCGCCTCTCTCACTCTGCGCCTCCTTTTCCGCTTCCTCTCTCTCCCTCTCTCTCTCTCTTGCTCCAGAGACATCCCAGCAGGCCTAACAACAGCCAATAAATTATGAATGACAAGTCTTTAGACCAATAAAAGCGCAGCCATATTTCATGCACAGTAAATCTGATTGCAGATTGCGCTGGCGTGTGGCGGCTGACATGTTTATCGTCGCCATGGCGATGGGAGCTGGGGTTCGGTCTACGACATCAATGTTTCTAAAGCTCCGTAGTCTATAGGAGGTCACACAGATGGAATTCTGGGTATACACTCGCCCCCTTTCTCCTCTACATCAACCTCCTGTGAAACAACTATTCTATCGCACCCCCAGACGCCATGCAGTTGCTCCTATAGCAACAGCCATCTGTCCTCAATACAGTACACACATGTCCCCAATGAAACCTTGAGCCTACCATGTTAAACCACAAACTACACACCACACATACACAACACATACACATCATTCATGCACAGAAATACTTCTCCCAACATAGCTAGAACTCAGCTATAACCCCACTATAACCCTGTCCAGGCCCAAAGACAATCATTCCGGAAAAGTGAACCGATCCTCAGAGAACCAGAGGAAAAAACCCATCCCAGATCCCACTCCCTACCCAACGGACTTCCTTGCACCTTTAAACTCTTTGTGAAGACTCATACATTTCCCATCGTTAATGGGTTGTTTTTGTTTTGTTAACCATGTTTTTCAAATCACCTTCCATATGCTTTTACCGTCGTACAATTGAACTGTTCTCGACCTGAAGAATAGCCAGCATCATCACACTCTCCCCTAACTTCTACTGCAACACAACATCTCCTCTTAGCCTTATCTTAACCTAAGATACGTTGTATTTTATCACCATCTCCTAACAACTGTACCCATTTTAAGTGACCCTCAGCCCATTCACTGCTCTGACGGTCTTGATCCACACAATAAACCATTAGCTGTAACTACTGAGAACAGTGCGACAATATGATCAGGGCATTACGAGTCCTCAGCCACATCACCCAAATTGATGTATTTCAACAACAACTGCATTGTGATGAATCATTAGAATCTAATTAATCTATTCTTCTCAGAGAAACAGACTGGTTATAATCGGTTGCGTTACAAAACGCAGAGAGAGAGAGAGAAGGAATAAACCAGAAGAAAGAGAGAGAAGGAAGGAGAGAGAAAGAAATACGGTATGAAGATGGAGACAAATAGACAGATAAAAAGAAGAGGAGAGAGTGACTGATAAAGATGCCGTGAGAGAGGGAGAGAAATGAGAAGACAGGGGAGAAGGCGGGAGAGAGATGGCGGGAGAGAGAGAGAGAAAACACATTACAACTCTGAGACTGATTACTGCGATGCCATTGCTCGACTGACATTGTAAAGGCGTTGTAAACACGACGTAAAAGCATTTATACGACGTGTGGAGGAGCCTGCCGCTTAAAGCATCTCTCACGCTGATTCTCGCCTCGTACATTAGGAGAGAGCGCTTTCATTTTCCCGAGCCCTGCTCGGTGCAGTAAATCCCAGCATCTATACGCGCTCAGACACACTCGCCAGACACATGCATGGTGACACTAACAATGCTACTTCTCCCCTGCCAAAATCTGTCTGTTTTACAATGTGGGTGTAATATCAGTAGCATGGTGTAGTATCTGAGGCGTATATATGCTGTCTGAAGTGTAAATCGAATCAAATGTATTAGTCACATGCGCTGAATACAATAGGTGTAGACCTTACAGTAAAATGCTTACTTACGAGCCCCTAACCAACAATGCAGCAAAAAATTTTTGGGATAAGAATAAGAAATAAAAGTAACAAGTAATTAAAGAGCAACAGTAAAACAGCAATAGCGAGACTATATACAAGGGGGCAACGGTACAGAGTCAATGTGCGGGGGCACCGGTTAGTTGAGGTAATATGTACATGTAGGTAGAGTTATTAAAGTGACTATGCATAGATGATAACAACAGAGTAGCAGTGGTTTTTAAAAGGGGGCAATGCAAATAGTCTGGGTAGCCTTTTGACTAGATGTTCAGGAGTCTCATGGCTTGGGGGTAGAAGCTTGGCGCTCCAGTACCGCTTGTCGTGTGGTAGCAGAGAAAACAGTCTATGACGGGTGGCTGGAGTCTCTGACAATTTGTAGGGCCTTCCTCTGACACCGCCTGGTATAGAGGTCCTGGATGGCAGGAAGCTGGGCCCAGTGATGTACTGGGCCGTTCGCACCACCCTCTGTAGTGCCTTGCGGTCGGAGGCCGAGCAGTTGCCATACCAGGCGGTGATGCAACCAGTCAGGATGCTCTCAATGGTGCAGCTGTAGAACCTTTTAGGGATCTGAGGACCCATGCCAAATATTTTCAGTCTCCTGAGGGGGAATAGGTTTTGTCGTGCCCTCTTCACGGCTGTCTTGGTGTGCTTGGACCATTCTAGTATGTTGGTGATGTGGACACCAAGGAACTTGAAGCTCTCAACCTGCTCCACTACAGCCCCGTCGATGAGAATTGGGGCGTGCTCGGTCCTCTTTTTCCTGTAGTCCACAATCATCTCCTTTGTCTTGATCACGTTGAGGGAGAGGTTGTTGTCCTGGCACCACACTGCCAGTTCTCTGACCTCCTCCCTATAGGCCGTCTCATCGTTGTTGGTGATCAGGCCTACCACTGTTGTGTCATCAGCAAACTTAAAACTACTTAGGGAGTGGTGGGGCGCTAGCGCCCCAATCCCGACACTACCAGGTGAAATGCAAGGCGCCAAATTCAAAATCCAAAAGTTGAATTATTAAACATTCATCAATATACAAGTGTTGCATAGTCATCAAAAGCTCTGCTAGCGCCCCACCACTCCGTAAGTAGTTAAAGGTCTTACTCACATCGGCTGCGGAGAGCGTGATCACAGTTTTCCAGAACAGCTGGTGTGTTGTGTAGGATACACGTGTTGTCTGTGGGACTGTTTGGCTGTAGCATGTATGTTTTTCATAGGTGTGTGGTGTCTGTAACAGGTCCCTAGTTTGTATGTGTGTGTGTTTCTGTACGTGAGTGCATGCGCCTATGTGTCCTGTATGTCAATGGCTGTAGTATGTGCGTTGTTTGTAGGCTAACGTGTTACAAAAGTAACATGTTACATAATCATATTACTTTTATGAGTAACCGAGTAAAGTAGCGTTATTTTTTTCAAATTGGGTAGTATTACTACAGTTATTTTGTCTACTAATGCGTTATTTTCAGAATCATATCTCTACCGGGCGCGTTTCCATGATCCGATCTTGACTTAATTTAGTTCTCGAGCAAGCGGAAAAAGGCTGTTTGGAGAAATGTCATGACAGCTACCTCCATAAAAATGTATAGAGGGTAAACCTCTGATCTTTGCCATTAATTGCTTCTGTGGTAGTGGCAAGTGTGTCACGTCTTGGCCACAGAGAGCCCTCTGGTTTTCTATGGTGATTTAGGTCAGGACGTGACTAGGGTGGGTTCTAGTTTATATTTTCTATGTTGTGTTTGTGTGCGGTTCCCAATTGGAGGCAGCTGATAGTCTTTGCCTCTAATTGGGGATCCTATTTAGTTTGTTCTTTCCCCCCACCTGTGTTGTGGGATATTGTTTTGTGTGTATGTGCTGTTTGTGCTACACCTATTGTTCGATCTGTTGTTTATTATTTTGTCATTTGGATGTTCTCTTTAATTAAATATGTGGAACTCCACTCACGCTGCGCCTTGGTCTGTCATTCATGAAGATCGTGACAGAATATCCCAACATACCAGGACCAAGCAGCGTGCCCAGGAGGAGAAGCAGTTCTGGACCTGGGAGGAGATAATGGGGGGTAGCGAGACCCTTCCTTGGCGGGAGTCGCCAAGGAGGATGGGAGGACAGCTAAGATGCCGGGGTCTGCAGCCACAGCAGTCCCAGGATTTTTTTGGGGGGGCACATGGTGCCAGCTCCACGCACCAGACCTCCAGTGCACCGTCTCAGCCCGGTGAATCCTGTGCTGGCTCCCCGCACTCGTCCTGAGGTGTGTGCCAACAGTTCGGTGAAACCTGTTCCGGCTCCATGCACCAGACCTCCAGTGCACCGTCCCAGCCCGGTGAATCCTGTGCTGGCTCCTCGCACTCGTCCTGAGGTGCATGTCATCAGTCCGGTGAAACCTGTTCCGGCTCCACGCACCAGGCCTCCGGTGCGCCTCCCCAGCCCGGTACATCCAGTGCCAGCTCCCCACACTCACCCTGAAGTGTGTGTTGTCAGTCCGGTGAGACCAGTGCTGGCTCCATGCACCAGGCCTCTGGTGCGCCTCCCTAACCCGGTACGTCCAGTGCCAGCTCCCGGCACTCGCCCTGAAGTGCGTGTCGTCAGTCCGGTGAGACCAGTGCCGGCTCCACGCACCAGACCTCCAGTGCACCATCCCAGCCCGGTGAATCATGTGCCGGCTCCCCGCACGCGCCCTGAGGTGCGTGTCATCTGTCCGGTGAGACCTGTGCCGGCTCCATGCACCAGACCTCCAGTGCACCGTCCCAGCCCGGTGAATCATGTGCCGGCTCCCCGCACGCGCCCTGAGGTGCGTGTCATCAGTTCGGTGAAACCTGTGCCAGCTCCACGCACCAGGTGTCCAGTGCGCCCTCTCAGTCCAGTGACTCCTGTGCCGGCTCCCCGCACGCGCCCTGAGGTGCGTGTCATCAGTCCGGTGAGACCTGTTCCGGCTCCACGCACAAAGCGTCCAGTGCGCCCTCTCAGTCCGGTGAATCCAATGCCGGCTCCACGCACGCGCCCTGAGGTGCGTGTCATCAGTCCGGTGAGACCTGTGCCGGCTCCACGCACCAGGTGTCCAGTGCGCCCTCTCAGTCCGGTGAATCCAATGCCGGCTCCACGCACCGGGCCTCCAGTGCTCCTTCTCAGCCCGGTACGTCCGGCACCGACGCTAGTGGCCAACCCGAAACCCCCCCGAATATAGTTTAAGTTTTGCGACCGGAGTCCGCACCTTTGGGGGGGGGGTACTGTCACGTCCAGTATATGTGGCTAATTAAGCAGCACTTGAGTAGCACAGGAAAGCAGTTTAGGTCAGGACGTGACTAGGGTGGGTTCTAGTTTATTTTGCTTCTATGTTGGGTTTTCTATGTTGTTAATTTCTATGTTTTGGTTTTGTAGGGTTCCCAATTAGAGGCAGCTCATTGCCTCTAATTGGGGATCATACTTAAGTTGTTATTTTTTCCACCTGTGTTGTGGGTTATCGTTTTGTTGTAAGTGCTGGTTGCGCTACACCTTGTCAGATTGTTTATTGTTATTGTTGTTTATTTAATTGTTATTTGGAAGTTCTCTTTAATTAAAATATGTGGAACTCCACTCACGCTGCGCCTTGGTCCGTTCTTCAAAACGATCGTGACACTATGGGTCCGTGTACGTGTGGTCTATAACCAGAACTGAATGAAAAGATAGGACATCTGTACAGATCTTTGGCTTACAGTATATATGGCTAATTAAGCAGCACTTGAGTAGCACAGGAAAGCAGTGCCACAAATGAAAGGAGAAACTAGTGATCAAACCTGAATTAGTAAGTAGCTCGCCTTACTCCCCCCCAATAGTCAAACAAACCGCAGGGGTACGCGCAATGCCGCCGGGTAACGCCAAATAAAAATGCAATTCACTGTTTTTTTTTTCTTCACATTTTCAAACAGTCCATTTGAATTTTTCAACGGGGCTATACATTTGGGGGATTTTTTTTTCTTGCCTGAGTAGCCTCGTTTCACTGCCAAAAATCGAATTAAACCATCTAGTGCTCAGCGAAATAACAACACAATGTCAAATACAGGTAGTCATGACAGGGGAGTCATGTCAGGGAGACAGTGGAGTGGTAAGGCGTGTGCAAGCAGTTGCTCCCGACGCCACTTGGGTACACTGCAGCATCCACCGAGAGGCTCTTGCTGCCAAGGGAATGCCAGACAGCTTGAAAGATGTTTTTAGCACTACAGTGAAAATGGTTAACTTTGTTAAAGCAAGGCCCTTGAACTCTCGTGTATTTTCTGCACTATGCAATGATATGGGCAGCGACCATGTAACACTTTTACAACATACAGAAGTGCGCTGGTTATCAAGGGGCAAAGTATTGACACGTTTTTTTTTTTATTGAGAGACGAGCTTAAAGATTTTTTTACTGACCATCATTTCCACTTGTCTGACCGCTTGCATGATGACGAGTTTCTCACACGACTGGCCTATCTGGGTGATGTTTTTTCTCGCCTGAATGATCTGAATCTAGGATTACAGGGACTCTGAATCTAGGATTACAGAGCTCTTCTCTGTCTGCATTAACAAGGACAACACACAGGTCTTTCCATCATTGTATGATTTTTTGTGTGCAAATGAATTCAAGCTTACGGACAATGTCAAATGTGATATGGCGAAGCACCTGAGTGAGTTGGGTACGCAATTACGCAGGTACTTTCCCGATATGAATGACACAAACAACTGGATTCATTATCCCTTTCATGCCCTGCCTCCAGTCCACTTACCGATATCTGAACAAGAGAGCGGTTCTGTGAAAATTGAATTTAATCAAAAGCCACTGCCAGATTTCTGGATAGGGCTGCGCTCGAGTTTCTTGCCTTGGCAAATCGCTCTGTTAAGACACTGATGCCCTTTTGTTACGTTCCCCAGTTTCTGTGTTGTGCTTTTGCTTTTATGTGTGTGTTTCAGGATGGCTTCCTGAAATTCTCCCCATTTACTAATTGGAGCTGACCCGGCCCCCTCGTCAGGATACAGCTGTATCCCATTAGACACCTTCTCCAGCTATATAAGCCAGTGTTCTGTTGCTCAGAAGGGAGAAGACAAAGGAGAGAGAAGGAGACTGATTGAGGTTGATGGCTAAAGATTAAGTGTTTGTTTGGTTATACCCGAGTGTTGATAGTTGTTGCTCCTTTTGTAGTATATTGTAACTGGTCCTGCTGGTGTCTATCAAAAGGTCCGTATTGATTGTTTGTATTTTTCTGTGTTTGTTCCCAGGGGAAGGGGAAGGCACCTAGGAGTGCTTAGGCAAGAGGCCTGCGGGCATACATAACCCGTAGTATTTCACTGTCTATGCACACTAGGTAAGACCTGGACGGACCACCCTGTATTTTGGTTAGTGCACCAGGTGGTGCTAAGTTAGGTAAGTTGTGGGTAGGCAGGTAAAATAGGAGAGGGGGCTTTGATTTTTACTTTCTCTGCTTTGGTTCCGTTCAGCCCCTTTTCCCCAAAATTACCGTGTGACGGAATAAATTCCTTGTTAACGGTACCGCTTACTGCTTTTGTCATCCTTACTCGCACCTACAGTCCCATACCTCTTTCACTCCTGGGAATTTAGAGCAGCAGGGAGTTGCGTTCCCTCCTCCTAGAGGTGTACGTAACATAGTGGGGGCTCATCCGGGATCTCAACCCACCGGACCCTGCTGCTCTGAGCTCTCTGTGATTGGTGATTGAGGTGTGGTGATAGGTTGTGAGTTTGGGTGACGTGTTTAGTTTGTGTGTGTTAGTAGGGAGCAGTGTACAAAATGGCTGCCTCAGCCATCTCCCAGTTTATTGAAGCGCCCTCTGTTGAACGGTTGGTGGGGTTGCGGAAAGTAGACCTTTTCGCTATAGCTAACCATTATGGACTCTTCGTCCCTGAGAAAGCCCTAAAGGCTGAGCTTTTGGTGCTAGTCAGGGGAGGGCTTAATGAGGAAACAAATTTTCTTGTTGAAGGATGACGAGAGGGAGGCTTCAGGAGAGGAGATGGGTAAACCTTCCGATGCCAAGTCGGAGGACGGCGCGGAGGAAGGGGTTGCTCGTACCCCCTTTACATTGCCCCGATTTGACCCTTTATCTTCTACTTCGGGTCATTCAGACGCTAGGCTAAAGGTGAGGCTGGCCCGTTTAGAAATGGAGCAAAAAGATAAAGAGAGACAGTTTAGGTTCGATTTAGAAATTAGGAAAATGGAAATCGACAAGGAGGTGAGGATCCGACAACTGGAGCTAGACGCTGGCTCCAGGATGACTCCACAACCTGCTCATCATCAAGCCCACTTCGATGTGAGTAAAAATATAGCTTTAGTCCCTCCATTCCGGAGTCGGAAGTTGATTCCTATTTCTCTGCGTTTGGCGTGTGGCGCTGCTGCATTGGCCACTCAAGGTTTGGCCACTTCTGTTGCAATGTAAATTGTCTGGGAAAGCCCAGGAAGTAGTAGCTGCTCTCTCCCTGGAAGACAGTTTACAGTATGATAAAGTTAAATCAACCGTGTTGCGGGCTTATGAGTTGGTGCCTGAAGCTTATAGGCAGCGCTTCAGGAACCACAAAAAACCCTCTCATCGTACTTTTGTTGAGTTTGCAAGAGACAAAGAGTCTCTGTTTAATCGCTGGTGTTCAGCTAGCAAAGCTAACACCTTTGCTGATATTCGGGAGTTGATGCTGTTGGAGGATTTTAAAAGCAACCTCCCTGATAGAATTGTAGTTCATTTAAATGAACAGAAAGTGACGACATTGGCCCAGGCAGCAGTGTTGGCAGATGAGTATGCTTTGACACACAAGACTGTCTTTGGTGCGCCTCGTTGTGAAGGCCGACTGATTACGTCATCAGTGCCTCGTTCAGGTCGCTTTTCCTCTGACAACCCTAAGCCTTCCCATGAAATCCGTGAATGTTTTTACTGTCATCAAAAGGGTCACGTGATTGCGGACTGCCCGGTTTTGAAAAATAAACCGAAACAGTCCCTGTCACCATCCCCTAAATTGAAAAGTGTGGGTTTAGTCCAGTCTTTGGCTCGTCCGTTGGACAGAGTTATTGATTCAGCATTTGGGAAAACGGATCCTATCTATGCTCCGTTTATCTCTACTGGTTGTATTTCCTTAACTGGAGAACAAGCGGATCAAAACCAATACCAATCTTACGAGATACCGGTGCGGCGCAGTCAGTAATCCTTACTGATGCTTTACCCTGGTCCTCTGAAACGTATTGTGGTTCGCATGTTATATTACAGGGTATTGAGACAAAAACGGTACCTGTACCATTACACTGGATCCACTTAGTGTCAGATTTGGTATCAGGACGTTTTCGTGTTGGTGTAGTGTCCACACTGCCAGTAAAAGGAGTCACATTGCTACTAGGGAACGATATTGCTGGTGGTAACGTCACTCCTGTGTTAGAGGTAGTAGACAACCCAGAAATCAAAACAGCAGATGATAAATTGGTTCAAGCGTTTCCCATGTTTTTCCTGCTTGTGTGTTAACGAGGGCACAATCTCGCAAGCTGGGAGATGTGGTGGATTTGGCTGGTTCCATTTTTGAGAATGTTGAGGTAGAAGACAATGCACCGAGTATTTCTTCTGCAATGCCAACAGTTTTTACCCCCCGTAAAAACTAAGGCAGGGGAAAGCGAAATCGCACCCCAATTACATGACATTCTTTTGTTTGTCACCCCCGAGAAGGTGATTGAATGTCAAAAAGAAGACTCAAGTCTTCGCAAATGTTTTGCTTCAGTAATTTCTACTGAGGAAGCTAAAACTAAGGAGACTGCCTACTTTGTGGAAGCAGGAGTTTTGATGCGAAAATGGGCAGCTCATGACATCGTTAGTGAGTGGAGTGGAGTGAAGTGTGTCAAGTGGTTGTTCCTACACCGTTCCGACAGCAGGTGCTCTCACTTGCCCATGACCAGGCGTGGTCCGGACATTTGGGGATCACGAAGACTTATAACAGAGTCCTTCGACATTTCTTCTGGCCAGGTTTGAAGTCAGACGTGGTCCAATTTTGTAAAACATGTCATGTATGTCAACTCACTGGGAAAGCGAATCAAATAGTTCCTCGTGCGCCGCTCTGCCCGATTCCTGTAGTAGAGGAACCGTTTGAGCAGTAATAATTGATTGTGTAGGTCCGTTGCCGAAAACCAGAAGCGGTAACCAGTTCTTACTAACAATAATGTGCAGTGCTACTCGATACCCAGAGGCTATACCTCTTCGTACTATAACGACTAAGACTGTGGTGAAGGCACTAGTGAAGTTCTTCTCTACGTTTGGACTCCCTAAAGTAATCCAAACTGATCAGGGAACCAACTTTATGTCAAAACTGTTCTCAAATGTGTTAAAGACATTGTGTATTACCCATCAGGTCTCTAGTCCGTATCATCCGGAGAGTCAAGGAGCCCTCGAACGCTGGCATCAGACGCTAAAGGCGATGCTACGCAGTATTGCATGGATACCAGTACCGATTGGGATGAGGGTGCCCTTTGTCCTATTTGCTATTAGGGAAACAATACAGGAGTCCTTAGGGTTCAGCCCTGCTGACCTTGTGTTTGGACACACCCACGGGTCCGCTAAAAGTTTTGAAGGAGCATATCCTATCTCCTATACCCAGTAGCGCCCCTAAAAATGTGTTGGATTATGTCAGTAAGATGCGGAGAGACTGCACGCGGCATGTGCGTTGGCCCAAAAGTCTCTCTCCTCGTCTCAAAAACGCATGAAGTTGCATTATGACAAAAAGGCTGTTGGCCGTTCTTTGCAACAGGGGATCAAGTTTTAGTTTTGTTGCCAATCCCTGGCTCATCTCTGTCCGCACGTTTTTCTGGTCCATATCTTGTGGAAAAGAAACTCAGTGACACCAATTATGTAATAAAGACCCCAGATCGTGGCGTTCTTCCCGTGTGTGTCATGTTAACATGCTGAAAGCGTATTATCTGCGTGATTCTCCCAACTGTTCCTCAGGTAAGCCGGTCCAGCCCGCCATCTCCAGTTTGGCTGCAGTGGTGCTGACACCTGGCTGGAACCTAGAGGAGGATAAGGAGGACGGGTTGGAGTTACGCCATATGTTACAGCAATGTGAACGCCTATGTAATTCGGAGATGCTGAAAAAGTTACCCTCTCAAATGGAACATTTGGATGGCGATCAAACTAAGGATCTTATCATATTGATAAATAGTTTTCTCAATGTGTTTCAGGATGTTCCAAGTTGCACGTCCATCTTGGAACATGGCGTGGATGTGGGGCGCGGCTCCTATACGTCAGCATCCGTATCGGGTTAATGCAAAGAAAAGGGATATAATGAAAAGTGAGGTAGCTTATTTATTAGAGAATGACATGGCAAAACCCAGTAACAGCTCCTGGAGTTCCCCGTGTATTCTCGTTCCTAAGCCTGACGGTACGCCCCGCTTATGTACGGACTATCGTCGTGTAAATGCTGTTACAAAGTCTGATTCGTTTCCTCTACCTCGCAGACGACTGCATTGATAGAATTGGCTCTTCTGCTTACGTTAGTAAGTTAGATTTGCTAAAGGTTATTGGCAGGTGCCTCTGACCTCTCGAGCTTCTGACATCTCAGCTTTTGTGACGCCTGATAACTTTGTACAATACACTGTGATGCCCTTTGGAATGTGTAATGCACCTGCTACCTTTCAGCGGCTAGTTAATATTGTGTTCGCGGATGTGCCAAATTGCACTGCATACCTTGACGATGTGGTGATTCATTCGTCGACCTGGACTGATCATCTCGCCACCTTGAGAAGTGTGTTTCAGCGGTTGGAGAAGGCTTCTTTAACCCTCAATTTGGCCAAGTGTGAGTTTGGGAAGGCAACTGTGACTTACTTAGGGAAGCAAGTGGGACGAGGTCAAGTGCGCCCAGTAACTGGCAAAGTGGAAGCAATTGTTGCTTTTCCTGCTCCCACTACTCGCCGCCAGTTGCGCAGATTCCTGGGGATGGTAGGGTACTATCGTACGTTCTGTAAGAATTTTTCGACGGTAGTAGCTCCTTACATCTCTGCTCAGTCCCAAAGTACCATTTAAGTGGTCCCAAGAATGTAACTATGCTTTTGAGTCTGCCAAAGTGCTACTTTGTAGTGCCCCAGTGCTTGCTGCCCCTAACTTTGATAAACCTTTTAAGTTGGAGGTAGACGCTAGTATAGTGGGGGTGGAGTGCGGTTCTCTTACAGGAAGATGAAGAAGGAATGGATCGGCCCGTCAGTTTCTTCTCCCGTAAGTTCAACTCGTGTCAGTCAAGGTACTCCACCATTGAACAGGAGACGCTGGCTTTATTGCTAGCATTACAGTTTTTGAAGTATATGTGGGCTCCAGTGCCTTGCCTGTGCTGGTCTTCACGGACCATAATCCTTTAGTGTTTTTGAAGCAAATGTACAATCAGAACCGCCGCCTTATGCGGTGGGCTCTGATTGTACAAGGATACAATGTACAAATTAAGTATGTGAAGGGTTCAGCGAATGTGGTTGCCGATGCGCTATCACGGGTTTAGTAACTGGGGATGCGTGTTAGGTTTTTGTTATTGCAAACTGTATGTTTGCATGTTTTGTGGTGGGCGTATTACGTTCCCCAGTTTCTGTGTTGTGCTTTTGCTTTTATGTGTGTGTTTCAGGATGGCTTCCTGAAATTCTCCCCATTTACTAATTGGAGCTGACCCGCCCCTCGTCAGGATACAGCTGTATCCCATTAGACACCTTCTCCAGCTATATAAGCCAGTGTTCTGTTGCTCAGAAGGAGAAGACAAAGGAGAGAGAAGGAGACTGATTGAGGTTGATGGCTAAAGATTGTGTTTGTTTGGTTATACCCGAGTGTTGATAGTTGTTGCTCCTTTTGTAGTATATTGTAACTGGTCCTGCTGGTGTCTATCAAAAGGTCCGTATTGATTGTTTGTATTTTTCTGTGTTTGTTCCCAGGGGGGAAGGGGAAGGCACCTAGGGAGTGCTTAGGCAAGAGGCCTGCGGGCATACATAACCCGTAGTATTTCACTGTCTATGCACACTAGGTAAGACCTGGACGGACCACCCCCTGTATTTTGGTTAGTGCACCAGGTGGTGCTAAGTTAGGTAAGTTGTGGGTAGGCAGGTAAAATAGGAGAGGGGGCTTTGATTTTTACTTTCTCTGCTTTGGTTCCGTTCAGCCCCTTTTCCCCAAAATTACCGTGTGTGGAATAAATTCCTTGTTAACGGTACCGCTTACTGCTTTTGTCATCCTTACTCGCACCTACAGTCCCATACCTCTTTCACTCCGCGGGGAATTTAGAGCAGCAGGGAGTTGCGTTCCCTCCTCCTAGAGGCGTACGTAACACCTTTGCAAACATCGTACCTATGTGAGAGTTTCTCGGCCCTCACTAGCATGAAAACTAAATACAGGCACAGACTGTATGGAAAATGATTTAAGACTGAGACTCTCTCCAATACAACCCAACATTGCAGAGTTATGTGCATCGTTTCAAGCACACCCTACTCATTAACCTGTGGGGAGTTATTCACCATTTTCAATGAACAAAAAAAGGTTTCATGTGTAAGATGGTTAAAGAAAGAGCAAAATTATTGATTATTACTATATTATTATTTGTGCCCTGGTCCTATAAGAGCTCTTCGTCACTTCTCACGAGCCGGGTTGTGACAAAAACTCACACTCATTCTTATGTTTAATAAATGTATCGTATAGTGTGTGTGTGGCAGGCTTACAATGATGGCAAAAAGCAACATTTGCGAGTACGCTGACCCTGGTGCTAGAGGGGGTACGCAGCTGGAGGTTGAATGTTCGAAGGGGTACGGACTATAAAAGGTTTGGGAACCACTGGTATACATGATGTGTGTGGTGTGTTTACACTGTGTGTGCAACTAGTACCTGTCATGGATGTGGTACCCTGCTCCGTTGACACTCCATCCTGGCTCTTTGGGGTCGGGGACCTTGGCCGTCATGGCAATCAGATGCTGCACATCCCTCCATGTCAAGTCAGGGCTGGGAAGATAAAGACGAATATCATCAAATACATGAATGTACAATATGTGTATTGTACACTCCATCAAACCACAGCAAGAAGCATTCATCCCTTTATGATACTCCTGATATCCCCTTATGATGAAATCTAGAAGGAGTTGAACATACACAGAAACACATGTAGGCTATACATGATTTGGTATGAAACACATGTATATTTGGCTTAGCGCAGAAAGTGGACACAAACATGAATATGTGCACATGATTTGGGCCTGCCATTGTGCCCGTCACTGAACATCCTCTACAAGTAAAATCATCTGTTTAAGTCATTTCAAGCTTAATAACGTCGTCGAAAACTATGAATTCAACAAAGTATATTGGAGACGTAACAAAAGGAAAGAATGAATGGAGGAGACTTTTAATCTCGAGCAGGGTATTCTAATACAGCAGACTCAAGTGTCATGTCAAGCAATATACTAATGGAATCCAATTAAGACCTTTAAACTGCACAGAGAGCTAGAGGATATTAGCTCAGTTTTCTCTAACAAAAGACCAAAGGGTCGTCAAGGAGAGCCTTTTCAGGATATAAAAAAGCATAAAGGAAATTGGGTTTTCTCCCTTTATCCACTCATTATTGCTGGCTAAGAAAATAGACTTGAATGGAACTTGAAAACTGCGTTGACCACCCATTTCTAACATGAAGTTCTCGGACTAAGCAGCACCGGTATCGGCGCTGCGTCAAGCTCACATACTGTACACGTTGGTGTCCTTTACATAACATGATCAGCTTGTAGCTAAACTGTCGCATGTCAACTACAATATCCCAGTGTTTCGGTTTACAAAGTAGTGGCTTTTAAACAAATCCCATTTAGACAACAAACGTGTTTAAATTGTGGAACGAGGTTCTACCTGTCATTTTACATTTACATTCATGTCATTTAGCAAACACTCTTATCCAGAGCAACACACACACAGTACAGTCACATGACAATCCCAAGGCCATGGTTAATACAAGAACATCCGTAATGCAACACCCATTTGTTGTGCTGGAAGACGTAATCTATGGAATAGAAAACAAAAACAAACAAAAAACTGGCAACCAGCAAGTGCAACCGGCGAGTGCTACAGTACACCATAGGAGTAATGCCACTAATAATAGAAAAGATCAAAAATAAAACAGAAGGAGAGCACAGCACACTCAATTATTTTAAGCTTTGATTTCAAAGGGCTCCAGAGTGGGGAGCTGGGCTTTGTACTTTTGAACTGTTGCTCACAGTGTGTGTATGTGCTGTATTAAATATAGGCAGTGCTGTGGCGTGATTCAGTTAGCGTGCACTTCCCCCCACCGCCCCCTCCACCTCCCCTCCTAAATCCCCAACCCCTCCGGTGAAATCAGAGAAGCCCCCCGGCCCCGGCTGGTTTGCATAAAGCAAACTAAATTAAATTTGCTTTGCTAAATCAAAGCTTGTATGGTATTCCAAGCTGCTCTCTCTGGGACAAATTACTTCAAACGGCCTCCTTTGTATCATAACAGAATAAAAAAATCAGCCCAATCAGCGCCTCTCCAAAACCCTCGACTCAGGAATTAATTATTGAACCCTGGCGGATTTCTCTGTCTCTTAGCACACAGTGACACAGATCTATTTATTTGGAAGAGGGCATTTTGCTCTTAAAAACACACTATCGGCTGGGAACCTGATTTAATTTCTCTGTATATTTGTGGGTGTGTGTTCTTCCTCGTGCTCCCTCTTTCTTTCTCCTGCTCGCTCTCGCTCTCTCTTCCTCTCTGTTTTGGCACCACATCTCTGTTTTCCCCCTACAGGCATGAGTAGGGTTTGGGCCACAGCAGAAACAGCCTCAGAAAGCTAAGATTACCTCCTGGCATTTGACAGCCAGAGACAGAACTACTAAATATGCCCCAAAACCCCCCATAGCACCCACCTTCCATCCACTTGCCAAGCCCCACAAACCCCAGTTGTGAACACAGAACTGTTTACAAATCCCCAGGTAATAGGGTCACTCCTCATTGACTGCTCTGATGCATCTGATGTAATCTATTAGCTGTATGATAGTCAGTGTGCTGGGCAGATCAATAACCATGGCCTTCTTATTACTCCACTGTGTACTGTTACTCCTCTTTAATGCTGCTGGAAGGAATAGCATGCATGTTTAACGGTGTAGTGTGAGTGTGTGTGTGCGTGCGTGCATGTGTGTCTCTGTGTGTGTTTGTATGCACGCGGATGCGTGTGTGTGTTTATGTGTGTCTGTGTGTGCATGTGTGCATGCTGGAGCTGTGAGTGTATGATATCTGTAAGAGTTATTTCCAAGTGAATGCTCTGAATTTGTTTTGTGTGAATCTGTGTGTGCATGCTGGAGTATATTGCTGGTGCTGTGTATAGTTGTGCGTATGTGTGTGTGTTTGTGTGAGTGAGTGTGTGTGTGTATATGTTTTCGAGTGTGTCTCTAGCTAGCTGGTATAACTGTGTTTCCAATTAAGTTGAACCACAGGCCGGATCAATGCGGCCCCTCTGTGTGTAGGAATGAGCAGCCCTGGGCCCTCAGAGCATGCCCACAAATAATTTATCACACACACAGGGTCTGGGAAGGGGGGAGAGGAGGGAGGATGGGGTGAGAAGGGGGAAGAACCACAAGGACAGAGTGTCCAGCCCACAGGAGGAAACTATGGAGCAGGGATAGAGAGGAGGATGAGAGAGAGTCATGCCTGCAACGCAAAGGAGAGAGAGAGAGAGAGAGAGAGAGAGAGAGAGAGAGAGAGAGAGAGAGAGAGAGAGAGAGAGAGAGAGAGAGAGAGAGAGAGAGAGAGAGAGAGAGAGAGGTCAGGACCTACAGGAATAACACTGTCCCTGTTAAATCATTTACATGAAGACAGAGCAAATCAACAATAAACAATTTATTTCTGCACTGGGAGTCTACAGGAAGAAAAGAGGGGAAGGGAAAAAATAAAAACTAAGGTAAGTACAGTGGTTGAGAGAAAGAAAGTGATAAAAGTGATACAAGTATTGTATATATATATGTGTACAGTTGAAGTCAGAAGTTTACATACACTTAGTTTGGAGTAATTAAAACTAGTTTTTAAACCACTCCACATATTTCTTGTTTACATACAGATTATTTCACTTATAATTACTAAGTTTACTGTGCCTTTAAACATCTTGGAAAATTCCAGAAAATGATGTCATGGCTTTAGAAGCTTCTGATAGCCTAATTGACATAATTTGAGTCAATTGGAGGTGTACCTGTGGATGTATTTCAAGGCCTACATTCAAACTCAGTGCCTCTTTGCTTGACATCATGGGAAAATCAAAAGAAATCAGCCAAGACCTCAGAAAAAAAATTGTAGAGCAAATTGGGAGCAATTTCCAAACGCCTGAAGGTACCACGTACATCTGTACAAACAATAATATGCAAGTATAAACACCATGGGACCACGCAGCCGTCATACCGCTCAGGAAGGAGACGCGTTCTGTCTCCTAGAGATTAACATACTTTGGTGCTAAAAGTACAAATCAATCCCAGAACAACAGCAAAGGACCTTGTGAAGATGCTGGAGGAAACAGGTACAAAAATATCTATATCCACAGTAAAACGAGTCCTATATCGACATAACCTGAAAGGCCGCTCAGCAAGGAAGAAGCCACTGCTCCAAAACTGCCATAAAAAAGCCAGACTACGGTTTGCAACTACAAATGGGGACAAAGATCGTACTTTTTGGAGAAATGTCCTCTGGTCTGATGAAACTAAAATGGAACTGTTTGGCCATAATGACCATCATTATGTTTGGAGGAAAAAGGGTGAGGCTTGCAAGCCGAAGAACACCATCCCAACTGTAAAGCACGGGGGTGGCAGCATCATGTTGTGGGGGTGCTTTGCTGCAGGAGGGACTGGTGCACTTCACAAAATAGATGGCATCATGAGGGAGGAAATGTATGTGGATATATTGGATCAACATCTCAAGACATCAGTCAGGAAGTTAAAGCTTGGTCACAAATGGGTCTTCCAAATGGACAATGACCCCAAGCATACTTCCAAAGTTGTGGCAAAATGGCTTAAGGACAACAAAGTCAAGGTATTGGAGTGGTCATCACAAAGCCCTGACCTCAATCCTATAGAAAATGTGTGGGCAGAACTGAAAAAGCATGTGCGAGCAAGGAGGCCTACAATCCTGACTCAGTTACACCAGCTCTGTCAGGAGGAATGGGCCAAAATTCACCCAACCTATTGTGGGAAGCTTGTGGAAGGCTACCCGAAACGTTTGACCCAAATTCAACAATTTAAAGGCAATGCTACCAAATACTAGTTGAGTGAATGTAAACTTTTGACCCACAGGGAATGTGATGAAAGATATAAAAGCTGAAATAAATCATTCTCTCTACTATTATTCTGACATTTCACATTCTTAAAATAAAGTGGTGATCCTAAATGTCAGGAATTGTGAAAAAAGTTTAAATGTATTTGGCTAAGGTGTATGTAAACTGTATATATATATATATATATATATATATATATATATATATATATATATATATATATATATATATATATATATATATACAGCATGCACACAGTACAGTGATCAATATTTCCAGTTTTTCATATTTGGAGCAATGACTGAGGGGTATATCTGTGTGATAAGTGTGATGCTTGTTATTCAGGAGGATATGATCCATTAGAACATGGCACTCTAGCCTGGGCTTGACTATCTCATCTTAGGAAGCAAACATATCTTCAGCTAGGGTACACATCGCATTAGGATCTTCTGAAGAAGCACATCAGACCTTATTGGAAAGAGAGAGAGAGAGAGAGAGAGAGAGAGAGAGAGAAGGAGAGAGAGAGGAAAGAGAGAGGAAAGAGAGAGGGAGAGGGACTACATACAGAGTCACTTACACACACCAACACACAGTCTGACACACACCCACACACTCATTAACTACACAAATCAGCACTGCACTGGTTGTATTTAAAGGAGATCACAGGCATGTAGTTATTGGACGAGGCCTAATTGATAAAACCATTAGTAACACTTGTGCAGATAACAGATAGGGAGAATCCTAGTCTGCACACAGTCACTCCAAATGGGCTCACTTAGGCTTAAAGTACGCCACATTAAAAGATTATGGCCAAATGTGGAGAGTTCCTATGACTCTGGCTCCATTTCTGGGAGGATTAATAGGGACAAAATGAAGACAGAGAAGGGAAAGCAGAGCAGAGATTAGGAAGATCCTGTCTTTTAGTGTGTTTCTGAGGTTGTGGGTGAGGTCCAGGGACCGTTGCATGGAAGGCCCTGATAATACGCAAACCACACATAATACCCCAATCGTCAGTTTGTGTCTCAGGGAGTGTTTTTGAGTTGAGACCAATTAGAGGGGTGGATCCTGTTCCACATGTGCTGTCCCCACTGAGAATCCTAGCTGATTACACACCACACCAACCCCTGTAGAGCACCCTGCTATCCTGCTCTCAGTGGCTCAGACAGATGGACAGACAGAGGAAGATGAACAACGCAGAGCGGAAGAGAGGCGACAGAAGGTGGGAATAGAGGGAGAGAAAAAAGAAACAGGGTTGGACCAGACAGAGGAATGGGGAGAAAGAAAGAGAGGGTGAAAACGCGGGGTGGAGGTGGAGAGAGAGCGAGAGAGAGCGAGAGAACTGTCAGTTCACTCACGCCGGTCTGTGATTGGAGCAAATTAAAAGATCATTTGTTTGCGCTCATGTGTCTGAATACGGGGCCTTTCCCAGAGCGGGGCTGTCTGACCCCTAGCTGAGCACTGGCCACCGGGGTTAATGAGGAATCATCTCTCACACACATCCTACATTAATAACCTGACCACAGAGTCACACCACATACTCACACACAAACAGAGGGACAGGACATGCTTTAGTCTCGCCACTGGCCAGGCCATCACTGCACATAGGAACTGGTTCTCAGCTGACTTGTCTGGTTAAATACAGTTGTAATAGAATACAATACATGTAAGGGTAGAGTGTGGGGTTGTCATTGGTGATGGGAGACTAGAGCGGTACAGAAGGACTCTCTGAGTGTCGGGGAGCAGGTAAAAAATAGGGATGACAAAAGGATGGATTGAAGACGGAGGGAATGAACAGAGGTCGAGAGAATTACTGAACGGGCAAAGTAGCCAAAATGGTGTTGAGAATGTTGAGAATGTAAAAGATTGAAATAGACGTACAGAAAATGTAAAAGCTGTAAAACTGATGAAACGATGGAATGAAGTATGTGATATTTACATAGAGGGACTCAAGTAAAACTGGAAAAGAGATTTGGAGTCATCACATTGAACCAGGAGGAAAGTGCTGGAGAAAGACAGAGATAATGATTTTAATTGCGCAGTGTGTGTGTTATGACAGTACTAATGTATGTGTGTGTGTGTCTGTGTGTGTGTGAGTGCATTTGCACTGCTCAGCTCCATTAAGACGTGAGGGGAATATCAGCCCTGGGATGTGATATATAGGATAGGCTGTGTAGTGCAGGTTATACAAGACCTTAACCAGTAATGTCTGGGAGCGCAACTCGCCCAGGGGACCTCCGGTCCATTTTACGGCCAAGCGGGCGAGACTGGGCCGGCGTGGCGTGACAGGTGGAGCGCTAAAGCCCTGCCCCCGGGCTCATCAATAACACTGAGGAACGGCGGCAGGCAGACGCCACAGACAGCTACAGAGTTACAGAGCTACAATCACGACTAGGGCCCAAGTCCACACACCAGCGCAGTGCAGAAAGAGAGAGAGAGCAAGAGAGAGCGAGAGAGTGAGAGAGAGAGTGATAGAGAGAGAGAGCGAGAGAGAGAGCGAGAGAGAGAGTGAGAGAGAGCGAGAGAGCGAGAGAGTGCGAGAGAGAGAGAGAGTGAGAGAGAGATTAGGAAATGCATTATATATACAAAAGTATATGGACACCCCTTCAAATCGATGGATTCGGCTATTTCAGCCACACCCGTTGCTGACAGGTCTATAAAATAAAGCACGCAGCCATGCAATCTCCATAGACAAACATTGGCAGTAGAATGGCCTTACAGAAGAGCTCAGTGACTTTCAACGTGGCACCGTCATAGGATGCCACCTTTCCAACAAGTCAGTTCATCAGATTTCTGCCTTGCTAGAGCTGACCCTGTCAACTGTAAGTGATGTTATTGTGAAGTGGAAACATCTAGGAGAAACAACGGCTCAGCCGCGAAGTGGTAGGCCACACAAGCTCACAGAATGGGACCACTGAGTGCTGAAGCGCCTAGAGTGTAAAAATCATCTGTCCTCTGTTGCAACACTCAATGCAGAGTTCCAAACGGCCTCTGGAAGCAACGTCAGCACAATATATGTTTGTCGGGAGCTTCATGAAATGGGTTTCCATGGACACAAGCCTAAGATCACAATGTGCATGTGATGAATCAAGCTTCACAACCTGGCAGTCCGACAGAAAAATCTGGGTTTGGCGGATGCTAGGAGAACGCTACCTGCCCGAACGCATAGTGATAACTATAAAGTTTGGTGGATGAGTAATAATGGTCTGGGGCTGTTTTTCATGGTTTGGGCTAGCCCCCTTAGTTCCAGTGAAGGGAAATCTTAACACTACAGCATACAATGGCATTCTAGACGATTCTGTGCTTCCAACTTTGTGGCAATAGCCCTTACCTGTTTCAGCATCTCCGGTGCACAAAGTGAGATCCATACAGAAATTGTGTGGAAGAACTTGACTGGCCTGCCCAGAGCCCTGAACTCAACCCCATCAAACACCTTCGGGATGAATTGGAACGCAGACTGCGAGCCAGGCCTAATTGCCCAACATCGTTGCCCGACCTCATCGTTGTCCCCCCTTTTGCTGTTATAGCAGCAAAAGGGGGGTCCAACTCCATGTTATTTCCCATGATTTTGGAATGAGATATTTGACGTGCAGGTGTCCACTTAATATTGGTCATGTAGTGTACCATGGTTGAACATGCCCAATGGTACAACTACCTGGGACAAAGAAATATGTGCCTCTTGGTGGATTTGGTCTGGGAGTGAATGCACTAAAATGAAAAGCCTACAAAGCATTTTATTCCATAAAAAGAAAATTGTCCAAAATAAATATTCCTATCCAGATCTGGAGCAAAATATTAAATAGTGTAATTTTACCAATTGCACTATATATGGAAGCGAGATTTGGGGTCCAACATGTAATTCCGATTATAAGCATTATCTAGAATATCTACATTCAGATTTCTGCAGAATTATCCTAATATTCAAAAGAAAGTACCAAATAATGCAAGCAGAGCAGAACTTGGAAGATGACCTTTGATTGTAAATATAAAGAAAATTACACACAAAATGTAGCACCATTTGAAATGAACCCCCAAAACATCCATACAATTCAAACGCTGGCAACCCAAGAGCTGAATCCTGAAAAGAGTCCCCTATGTCAGCTGTTATTCTGGGTGACGGAGTAATGTGTATATGCCAGATGTGTATATGATTTCCATAGCCTGAGGGACATCCCATGAACGTTCATTCCCTGAGGTTGTGTATATAACTGACATAGTGGAACCATCATCCATGTACATTCTGTTATTAATTTATTAGCCATTGTTAATCTTATTCAATTAAACGTATCGTCCAAAGTAGTAGTGTTGTGCCTGTATACAGTATGTAGTATTATTACTACTACTACTGAAATGAACTATTATTATTACATTTTAATAAACGCTCTTATCCAGAGCGACTTACAGGAGTGCCTTGCTCAAGGGCACATCGACATACTTTTCAACTAGTCATCTTGAGGATTTGAACCAACCACCTTTCGGTTACTGGTCCAGCACTCTTAACTGCTAGGCTAACTGGCACCCCACTACTGAAATGAACTGTATTTCATTATCCTCATTGCATTGTACTGTATTTACTAAAATACTGTACTACAATATTGCTTTGGCAATATCCACAAATTGTATTTCATGCCAATAAAGCAATTTGAGAGAGAGAGAGAGAGAGAGAGAGAGAGAGAGAGAGAGAGAGAGAGAGAGAGAGAGAGAGAGAGAGAGAGAGAGAACACTTGCACAAATAGACAGAGAGAGAAAGAAAGGGAGCTACTTGAACTTAGACATAAAGAAGGGGAACTAAGACCACTAATAGATAGATACAAAGCAAACTACCTACAGTAAGCCATGGAATGCAGATGAAGAACAGATAGTGGAGAAAATGGCGTAACAGTTGAATAAGGGTCAGGAGGGGAGAGGATGACCAAGGCTTACTTGGCCTCCAGGACAAGGGCCAGAATCCCGGCCGCGATGGGTGCAGCACTGGATGTCCCCGCAAAGTGGGTGACACAACCGTCCCCTAGATTGGACACTGTCACCTGCAGAGCACACAACAGAATACTGTAAATTTCAGTTGCAACTTAACAAATATAGTGGTGTACACACACAACAACAACAAAATTAACGTGCAGGGTACACTCTTAGAACAAAAGGTGTTAAGAAAAGGGTTAGGAAAACCCTTTGGAGAACCCTTTTGGTTCCAGGTAGAACCCTTTTGGGTTCCATGTAAAAACCCCACAAATGTGTTTACATCCCCGTTAGTCAGCATTACTCCTTTTCCAAGATAATACATCCACCTGACAGTTGTGTCATATCGAGAAGCTGATTAAACAGCATGATCATTACGCAGGTGCCCCTTGTGCTGGGGACAATAAAAGGTCCCTCTGAAATTTGCCGTTTCTTTCACGCAACACAATGCTACAGATGTCTCAAGTTTTGAGGGAGCCTTGCGATTGGCATGCTGACTGCAGGAATGTCCACTAGAGCTGTTGCCAGAGAATGTAATGTTCATTTCTCGACCATATCTATACTGTACATCTAGCAATGACAGAATGCATTTTAAACTTCACACACTTAAGAAAAGGATGTTATCGATAGCAGTGGGGAAAAAGGGGCTTGTGGTTGTGCATTGATAAGCTGATTTCACACCATAGCCTGCCGAATTTGCACGGTAACCTTTCTTTCAATTCGATTTTGGCACAATTGTAAGTGTGGCACTGACTCGCACATGGATTGATGTTTCAGCATTGTCTCAGTGAAGAGTTCAGTATTCGACTAACCATGTGCAACATGCACACGCAGTTACAAGGCTGCTACAGTTTGTGGCAGGCGGGCAAGCAATATCCGCCGTGTTTGTACGGATGAAGCCTGAGCTGAAATGTGAAGCTAACTGAAGCTGGTTAGCTTTAGAAAACCCTGAGTAAATCTAGCTTGCTTCGTAGGAAACACCTCTGACCATGAATGTGGTGACTGACTGAATGCCTCAGGGGAGTAGACTGGAAGTAGCAAAAGTCACAGTCACAGTCAGTGGTAGGTGTTACAGGGTAATATTAGACTGTTAGTCTGTATCCTTGGAGCTAAGCAGAGCATACAGGCATTTTTCTTTCCTGGCCTTCGACTTTGTCACACTCCTGAACTGAGAGTGCACATCAACACCTCTCTTCCTTCTCTCGTTCACTCATTTTCTCTGCCGCGGTGCCACGCTTCACCTCCAATTAGCACTTGCGACTGTGTGTGTGTGTGTGTGTGTGTGCATCCACACATATCGGCCGGGCCACATCCTGCCCAGCAGCCTCCCAGGTCATCCGTGAGGCCGCTATAAATATCACAGCAGTTAACAGGCTGCTAACAGGAGCTAAAGAGCAGTGCTGCCCTCACTCTCACACAGTGTCGAATAGATACACACCCACACGCAGAGAGACTTACTAGGGGTAGTGTGTTTCCAAAGCTGGCTCCAGTTAGAGTGACAGCCATGATAGCAGGGCAGGGCTCACTGAAAAAGGCGGGCTTTCCCGTGTGAGTGACAGCCCCGATGGCAATGCTGTAGACACTGTTGACATAGCCGTCTGCTCCACAGTGGTCGTTCACCAACCCCCCATTACCAGACGCCCACACAAATATACTTCCTTTTCCACTTCGCCCCTGTATTAAGGTGAAAGAGAGAGGAGAGGGGAGTTGGTGGAAGGGTAAAATAGAATAAGAATAGAATAGAATGGAATAGAATAGAATATAATGGACTAGAATAGATTTACAATGAACAGAGAAAAGCGTGCATGAGTTTGTGTGCGTGGGTGTGTGTATACTTGCGTGCCTGCATGTACTTTTCCTCTGTGTGTGTGTGTGTTGACCTTGCCTTCTGCGTGCCCAGCCTCAGTGCTTTCTGTGTGAGTGTCCCCGGCCCGGCCATCTCCTGTCCGTCGTCCCGCGGGCCCCAGCAGCACACGTACACGTCAATGAAGTCGTTGTTGAAGCTCAGAGACGTGGCCTCCATGGAGTCCGTCACCGTGCCGTCCAGCAGACGGATACCTGGCCGGGTCAAAGGTCAGAGGTCACGGGGCAGAGGGAAGAGGTCAGGGGTGACAGTTCATTCCAAGGATTATTTATTATTTATTTTGATACCGATTGAGCCCTGTGAATGGGTTTGAACAGCTGTTGGCTTTTGGCGTTATAGTATGACACTAGAATAGAAATAGTGATTTTCAGAGGATATTCTTATACAAATGTCCCAATACATTTTCTTTTGATGCATACTTATGCTCTGGTCTGTACGGCTGTATTATACTAGTCATCCTCGCTAAAAAAGGAATTACAACAACTCAACCCCAGAATGAGATGTTAAATTAGGTCTGTATGGCTCAATAACAGCGTGTCCCTGTCATATCCAAACAGAAACACTAATTAGATAGATTTCTCTCAACATTCACAAATACAGCTGAATATCAACACCTAAACTGTCTGCAAGACGTACTGATTACTGGGCTTTATGGCACTGCAAATGCATTGTTCTGTTGTGGATACGCCTGTGGTCCCTTTGTCATCATTATCAAGCCTCAGCGCTATGATTCACTTTAACTAGGTCTGCCTGCCAAAAGCCACCCTATTCCCTATTTTTTGTGCACTGCTTTTGACCATGGCCCATCAAAAGTAGTACGCTGTATAGGAAATAGGGTGCCATTTGGGACTTATGCATTATCTCTCCAGCTGATGTCATAACCAATCACTGGCATTGCATTACCCTGTTGTCATTGCCTTTTATGGAGCCATTTCATTACATTGGACGTGTGATTGTCCTCATAGTATGTTATCACTACACTGCTACATGTCATATAATGTCTCTGGTAGTATGCTCTTCTCTTCTTCATAAACGTACTGTTACTGTATTGTTCATTGTTACCTATTCAGTCTGATTGAATCATTGAATGATTGAATCATAACGATATACTGCATTAGACAATATCATGTCTCATAGACAATGTACATTTGTCAGAGTACAGTGCAATCATATTATATGTACCTATTATAGTAGCACAACTAGTACAATCATTCAACAAGACGTATATTTTGAATTGTACAATCACTTCTGCCGGTATTTTATTTTGATGGATTACATTGGCATGGACATGGGCAGTGGTGTACTCACCACCGATCCTGGCGTTGAAAGCGATGCCCACGCCACAGTAAGAGTTGTTGGCCTCCATGGCCACTTCCCCTGCACACCTGGTGCCATGACTGGGACAGATGAGAACGTTATGTCATAGACATACACACACAAACACATAAAACACACAAACACGCAGGAATTCTCTCACACACACAAAAACGTCGGTATCTCTACACAAACTTAGACGAATAACAACCCATTCCAAAAACGAGGAAACAAAACTGCAAAAGGAAAGACGACTGCAAATAGTGAGAGACGACAGAGGCACATGAAGAATGAGAGGGGGGGAAAGAGGGAGACGAACGTAGAGATGAAGATGAACGTAGAGATGTGTTACCCGTTCTCCTCGTCTCTGAGTGGCATGGGATCATGGGAAAGGCCGTGTGAGCCACGCAGGTCAAAACTGGCAAAGGCTTCCTGAGAGACACACCATAGTGTAATGTCATGGAACAACATGGAGAGCATGTAGCCTGATCCTAGATCTGTTTTTGCTGTGTAGCCAACTCTTATGGTTATTAGGAGTTGGCTACACAGCACAAAACAGATCTGGCATCAGAATAGGAAGGATGTGGAAATGACCCAGGAAATGATCAAATGGCATTTCTGGAAGTATATTGATGTGTCATGATGGTCCTCTATGTGTTGTCATGCTCTCTCATTCTATACGAGGACAAGCTGTTCACTGTGAGGTGAGGAGATGACAGGCTACGCCGCAGATGAGTGATGTGTGTCTATCGAGTCAAATATGATCAAGGAGGTGCACTCAAGGAGACAGGAGTCAGAGTACAACCTCATGTAGCCCTGCTTCAATCTCTCTCTCAGGCTGTTCATGAGTGCCAAACTACATGTTGGCCTGTTGGCTTTGATCGGAACAGTGGCTCTTGGATTATAAATGATAGAAAGCAGTAGTAGCCAGTCAATTGTCTGGCAGTCAGTCCACTACAGTGCCTCTACTCTGGATGAGTTGATGCAGGGTGAAGTTGCCCCTAGATGCTGATCTTGGGTCAGTTGACCATTTTCCCCACTAATGGTTAAGGTTGGGATTCGAGGAGGGACATTGATTCTAGATCTGTATCTAGGTTGAAACTTCAGCTGAAGCAGTTAGCATCGCTTCACTATAGCTTCATCAGTTTGACATGGATGTGAATCGATCTACTGTATAGCATTGTCTCCTGTATATACAGTAAATGTTGAATTAATTCATTGTGTAATGGCCCATTAGGACCGATGACATAGACGGTCACTTCAAATTAAATCGATCAAGTTTACTCACAAAGTTTCTCTTCAGATCCGTGTTTGTATGATCCACACCTAAAGGGGAGGCAGGAAAGTAAATATGAGTGTTTGCACATAAAAGCTACAAATGAGCGATACAGGAACTAAAAGGATGCGTGATTTAACACGCGATGAGTCTGGATGTTCCTCTACTCTCCCTTCTTTGAACCTGAAGGGATTGAAAAAATGTAAGCGGTTGGGCTGGGAGAGAGAAGAAAAAGAGGAGTGGAAAAAGAGAAAATGCAGAGGACAGAGAGGATGGATAGCACCTTGCACTCTGTTTCTCACTCTCATTTTATCCCTTCTAGCTGCATCCCTCCTTCCACCCTATTCTCCCTTTTAACTTTATCTCTGAACCAGCTCCTATGGAAATACAAATATGGGTTCACTCCCTAGCCACTCCCTCAGTCTCTCTCACTCGATCTCCACTTCAATCTCTCCATCTCTCCTGCCCCCCTCGCTCTCTCCCCTTTTCTTTCTCCTGTGGAACGGGCTCTCTACTAGGTCCTTTTTCTGCTCTCTCACCCCATCTCTCCCTCTTTTCCTCTTCCCTCCATCTCCCCTCCCTCTCCTCCTGTGGCTGAGCCGCTGTGGACTCTAGCTACACTTTCTCAATCTGTCTCTCTCTCTCTCCCTCCCTCTCATCCCCATCTCTCCATCTCTCTTCCCCTCGTTCTCTTCTCTCCTCCTGTTGCAGGGCCCCTGTGGACTCTCTCACAGACAGGCAAATGGAGGCCCCAGGAGAGCCCGGCCCGCTCTGCCACACACACACGCACGAACACGCTCACACACACAGGACCCGCCAGCCCTTTGTCCCACGCAGGCTGTGCCGCCAGGTTGCCATGACAACCCACCGTTGACCGAGGCGGCCTGATTGTGTTCATCTGTGGCGGGTTAGAGCCCGGGTGAGTACAAGCACACCACGCCTGGCCCGCTCTGCACAACCTCTCCCTCTCTCTCTCTGTCTCTGTCTCTCTCTCTCTCTCTGTGTGAATTTTAGCCTCCCAGTAAATATGTCCCTCTCCATATCTATCTATCCTCTCTGTCCTCCTGCTGCATTCTCCTTTTCCGTCTCCTCTCCCCCTTGTCTTTTCTTCCATTCTCCATTCTGTCCTTCCTTCATTTCCTCTCCTAGCCCAACATCCAGCTTAATAGCCGAAAAGAAATCAACCCACTATCATTTACATATATTAGCAGTGAACTCAAAACCTATAACACACCTACCTGTAGTAGAGAGAATCCACTCCTGTGAACATCACCTGGGCCTATCTGGGTCAGTTCTCTGAGGTGTAGTGAATTACCACCAGGCTGCAGCTGGTAAAAGGAGCTCGCCTTATTAACAAAGTTCAGTGAGCAGCGTTTCTGTGTGCGTGAGTGCATGAATGTGCGTCCGCATTCGTGAGGGCTTGTGTGTGAGCTGTGACTCTGTGTGCGTGTGTGTGACTGTGTGTGTGTGTGAGTACGGGCGTGAGTGTGCACAGCGTTTCTCTGTGTGTATGTGTGTGTTCATGCGTCCGAGTGTGTGTGTGTATGTGCACGCGCATGTGTCTGAGCCATCTTCACACTACTCACGTCACTGCTAAGAGGTGACACACACCGCTCACTGCTGCAGGGATGTCATCAGGCATTAGCGTCGAGCCACCGAGGGAGGGGACATGGAGGGGCACAGAGGACAAACCCACAGCCTTGTCCCCCCTGACTGAGGAGGCTCCCGTGGGCGGCCGGTGACAACAGTAACGATGATGCGATGTGGTGTGGTGGTAATCATCCTGATAATAGCCATGTCTAACAGGGCAGCCCTCTGCCAGCCTAATGAAGATCTCAGCAGCCACAGTGGGAATTAGCCGTCCAACATTGGCTGTAATGGAGTGATGTGGATTGTGTGTGTCTGTGTGTTTAGGATGTAGGGGTTGGGGGGGCTGTGTGTGTGTTTGTGTGTGCGCGTGCGTGCGTTTCTGTGCGTGCGCAGTCTCTAATGCTCCCTGTCGTGAAGAGACATTGTAACGACATAAAATGGAGTTCTAGAAAAGGTTGGTCGATGTACAAATGCGCCACGCTTGTCTTGTGCACACACCACACACTCAAACACCCACATATTTCGTGCATATTCAAGTGCATGAAAGTGTACAGAGTCAGAGAGCAGACAGGCATGTCTCAGCTACACTGTAGGTGGTGGAGCAAACGTCAAACATGTGATGAATACAAATGCCTTGAACCTGAGTGACCCAGTCTGAAGTGTGTGCGTGCATTTGCGTGCCTGCGTACGTGTGTGTGCATATGTGCATGTGTGTTTGTGTAGGTTTACGTGTGTGTGTGTGTGTGTGCAGCGACAATACTCTCTTTGTGCCCTGTATTAATTGTGGACCTCAGGGTCGAACACACACAAATCACACATATAGATGCGGCAGAGGCCATTTTGTGGCAACAGTGAGCCGGAGCAGCAGTGGCAATGAATACACATCACTTCAGAGGAGACCAAACACACCTGGCTCTCACTTCCTGCTCTCACATTTGCCTGATTTTCTAAAGGATTCACAGTAAATAGGGCTAGCTAACCTCTTCCTTTCTTACAAACATAACATGGCTATATTGCATTGGCGGATTGTGGTGTTTGTTGTATGTGTATTATGTGGAGGATGTAGATATCTGTAAACCGACGACTATGCCACTGAGGAGATCAATGAAATTGTATTGAATTGAAAATGATCTGTGTCCAATGCCCCCAGCTGTTCATGTCTGTGATTCTATCTACCCACTTACCTGTATTTAACCAGGTAGGTTACTATGTATCTTTTACAATACAGACCTGGCAACAAAGAGTGTCAACTTCGTCTGTGTCTAGTTCACACAGTGTCTAAAGCTGGCTGTGTCTCACGTTGTCATATAATCCCACACTAATCCTGCTCTCTCCACACGTCTCTGAGAGAGTGTGTGTGTTAATGCAAGTGCGTGTGTGTGTGCAGGCGAGGTGTGACGTCGTGGCGCGGTGAAGCTGGTGTTATCGTGGCGGCAGCAGTGGCGAGGGTGAGACTTCCTGCCCCCACACCTCCCTCCAATTAATCAGCGACGTCGTTAAGAGCGCCCGGGTGGACATGGAGACCTGCCCATAATTAGGGAGCTTTGTTCAGCGCTGGCTGTGAGGGGCTGTGGAGGGGCTGCAAAGGGGCGGAAGAGCAGAGCGTGGCACAGTGTGTGTGTGTGTGTGTGTGTGTGTGTGTGTGTGTGTGTGTGTGTGTGTGTGTGTGTGTGTGTGTGTGAGGGTGAGTTGTAAAGTGGGACATTAGTATTCAGGCGGCTCCGAGCGCCCCTACCGTTTCCCTGCCTGCCTTCCCACAGACCCTCTCTCTCCCTAGACACTGGAGGACACTGAGTAGGTTGGGCTGAAGTGGCGGTGGGGAGCGACCGGCAGTAGCTGGTTACAGAACCAGAGTCCTAATGTGGAGGATAGGTGGGGCGAGGGGGCATTTAGGAATAGACCAAATGTAACCCATGTCAATTATAAGAGAACCTGAAGCCTCATCCACACCTCACTCAAAACCTTTACATCCACCCTAATATCAACTATCCACTCTCCACAGCTTTGTGTTTTCAACTAAGTGTCTGTCTTGGCAGCATCATTTGTCCTTCAACAATCCATATTTCAATGGCTTATAGTCATATAATGACATAACTTGCCTGGCTGACCCTTTGTATCTATGGCCAACAGTGACAGAGACACACCCATAGAAGTCGATCTCATCTGTGTGTGTTTTCATCTCAGCCAATAAGAGAGAGAGAAATAGCGGGTTTACAGGTCTGTATTGCACACCAATCTCAGCCAATTCAACACACTGACATCATGTGCTAATAAACTCCCACTCTGTCTCTCCTCCATGACTGTATTTCTCTCTGTTTCTCTCCCTACCTACAGTTGAAGTCGGGAAGTTTACATACACCTTAGCCAAATACATTTAAACACCGTTTTTCACAATTCCTGACAAATTCCCTGTATAGGTCAGTTAGGATCACCACTTTATTTTAAGGATGTGAAATGTCAGAATAATAGTAGAGAGAATGATTTATTTCAGCTTTTATTTCTTTCATCACATTCCCAGTGGGTCAGAAGTTGACATACACTCAATTAGTATTTGGTAGCACTGCCTTTAAATTGTTTAACTTGGGTCAAACGTTTCGGGTAGCCTTCCACAAGCTTCCCATGATAAGTTGTGTGAATGTTGTCTCATTTCTCCTGACAGAGCTGGTGTAACTGAGTCAGGTTTGTAGGCCTCCTTGCTCGCACATGCTTTTTCAGTTTTGCCCACACATTTTCTATAGGAATGAGGTCAGGGCTTTGTGATGGCCACTCCAATACCTTGACTGTTGTCCTTAAGCCATTTTGCCAAAACTTTGGAAGTATGCTTTGGGTCATTGTCCATTTGGAAGACCCATAACTTCCTGACTGATGTCTTGAGATGTTGCTTCAATATATCCACATCATTTTCCTTCCTCATGATGCCATCTATTTTGTGAAGTGCACCAATCCCTCCGGCAGCAAAGCACCCCCACAACATGATGCTGCCACCCCCGTGCTTCACGGTTGGGATGGTGTTCTTCGGTTTGCAAGCCTCCCCCTTTTTCCTCCAACATAACGATGGTCATTTTTGCCAAACAGTTCTATTTTTGTGTGCAGTTGCAAACCTTTTTTGTGGCTTTTTTTGGGGAGGTTTTGGAGCAGTGGCTTCTTCCTTGCTGAGCGGCCTTTCAGGTCATGTCGATATAGGACTCGTTTTACTGTGGATATAGATACTTTCGTACCTGTTTCCTCCAGCATCTTCACAAGGTCCTTTGCTGTTGTTCCGGGATTGATTTGTACTTTTCGTACCAAAGTACGTTCATCTCTAACAGACAGAGCACGTCTCTTTCCTGAGCAGTATGACAGCTGCGTGGTCCTATGGTGTTTATACTTGCGTACTATTTTTTGTACAGATGTACGTGGTACCTTCAGGCGTTTGGAAATTGCTCCAAGGATGAACCAGACTTGTGGAGGTCTACAATATTTTTTCGGAGGTCTTGACTGATTTCTTTAGTTTTTCCCATGATGTCAAGCAAAGAGGCACTGAGTTTGAAGGTAGGCCTTGAAATACATCCACAGGTACACCTCCAATTGACTCAAATTATGTCAATTAGCCTATCAGAAGCTTCTAAAGTCATGACATCATTTTCTGGAATTTTCCAAGCTGTTTAAGGCACAATCAACTTAGTTTATGTAAACTTCTGACCCACTCAAATTGTGATACAGTGAATTATAAGTGAAATAATCTGTCTGTGAACAATTGTTGGAAAAAGTACTTGTGTCATGCACAAAGTAGATGTCCTAACCGACTTGCCAAAACTATAGTTCGTTAACAAGAAATTTGTGGAGTGGTTGAAAAACGAGTTTTAATGACTCCAACCCAAGCGTATGTAAACGTCCGACTTCAACTGTGTCTCTTTCCTCACTTTTTCTCCCCCCCACTCCCTCTCCTCCCCGGTTGTGTCTCTCTCCTCCATGTATTTTTCCCTTTCTCTTTCTCTCCTCCCTCTCCCTGTATTCCTGCTCTGCTCCCTCGGTGTCTGATCACAGTGGATGAGTGATTATGTTATTAAGGTTAATGTCATGTTCCGGGACGTAACAGTAATAACAACGACGGAGGGCAGATGCAACAAAGCACACACTGCATCACACGTATCACACCACCTCCCCCCTCTTGGCTGGGTGTCTCTTACAAAACAAGCCATTACTAAAGCAGCCCTGTGATATCCTCCCCCAAACCACTGACCACCAGAGCAGTTAAAGAACACCCCACTGGGCACACACATCAGTTCAAATTCTACTTTTGATTGATACAGTGGGGCAAAAAAAGTATTTAGTCAGCCACCAATTGTGCAAGTTCTCCAACTTAAAAAGATGAGAGAGGCCTGTAATTTTCATCATAGGTACACTTCAACTATGACAGACGAAATGAGAAAAAGAAATCCAGAAAATCACATTGTAGGATTTTTAATTTATTTATTTGCAAATTATGGTGGAAAATAAGTATTTGGTCAATAACAAAAGTGTATCTCAATACTTTGTTATATACCCTTTGTTGGCAATGACAGAGGTCAAATGTTTTCTGTAAGTCTTCACAAGGTTTTCACACACTGTTGCTGGTATTTTGGCCCATTCCTCCATGCAGATCTCCTCTAGAGCAGTGATGTTTTGGGGCTGTCGCTGGGCAACACGGACTTTCAACTCCCTCCAAAGATTTTCTATGGGGTTGAGATCTGGAGACTGGCTAGGCCACTCCAGGACCTTGAAATGCTTCTTACGAAGCCACTCCTTAGTTGCCCGGGCGGTGTGTTTGGGATCATTGTCATGCTGAAAGACCCAGCCATGTTTCATCTTCAATGCCCTTGCTGATGGAAGGAGGTTTTCACTCAAAATCTCACGATACATGGCCCCATTCATTCTTTCCTTTACACGGATCAGTCGTCCTGGTCCCTTTGCAGAAAAACAGCCCCAAAGCATGATGTTTCCACCCCCATGCTTCACAGTAGGTATGGTGTTCTTTGGATGCAACTCAGCATTCTTTGTCCTCCAAACACGACGAGTTGAGTTTTTACCAAAAAGTTCTATTTTGGTTTCATCTGACCATATGACATTCTCCCAATCCTCATCTGGATCATCCAAATGCTCTCTAGTAAACTTCAGACGGGCCTGAACATGTACTGGCATAAGCAGGGGGACACGTCTGGCACTGCAGGATTTGAGTCCCTGGCGGCGTAGTGTGTTACTGATGGTAGGCTTTGTTACTTTGGTCCCAGCTCTCTGCAGGTCATTCACTAGGTCCCCCCGTGTGGTTCTGGGATTTTTACTCACCGTTCTTGTGATCATTTTGACCCCACGGGGTGAGATCTTGCGTGGAGCCCCAGATCGAGGAAGATTATCAGTGGTCTTGTATGTCTTCCATTTCCTAATAATTGCTCCCACAGTTGATTTCTTCAAACCAAGCTGCTTACCTATTGCAGATTCAGTCTTCCCAACCTGGTGCAGGTCTGTTTTTGGTGTCCTTTGACAGCTCTTTGGTCTTGGCCATAGTGGAGTTTGGAGTGTGACTGTTTGAGGTTGTGGACAGGTGTCTTTTATACTGATAACAAGTTCAAACAGGTGCCATTAATACAGGTTACGAGTGGAGGACAGAGGAGCCTCTTAAAGAAGAAGTTACAGGTCTGTGAGAGCCAGAAATCTTGCTTGTTTGTATGTGACCAAATACTTATTTTCCACCATAATTTGCAAATAAATTCATAAAAAATCCTACAATGTGATTTTCTGGATTTTTTTCTCCTCATTTTGTCTGTCATAGTTGAAGTGTACCTATGATGAAAATTACAGGCCTCTCTCATCTTTTTAAGTGAGAGAACTTGCACAATTGGTGGCTGACTAAATACTTTTTTGCCCCACTGTATTTGATTAAGTTGTCTAACGTGGATTCAATGTGAAGTCAACGCAACTTGGGGCCATGTTATTTGACTTTGGTTAAAGGTTGCCTGGAAAATAAGGCTAAACTCACAAAATGTGAGTATGTTGATTACTTTTTGCAAATCTAATAATTTCCCCAATATAATACAACATTGTCACACGGAACTCTTTTGATAGCATGTGCTGAAATGACATGAATACAATGACAAGAAAACAATAATTAATTGATACAGACAGTTTCTACCCAGGATACCACTTCAAAACTCTGCACCTCTACAATCAACTGATCCACTCATAATCTCATTAGACTCCCATCAACACACCAAGTATTTCCACCCAGCAGCAGTATGGACAACTGTCTACAGTACATGTATATCTCCCCCACTGTATAGCCTACAAATCATCCCTGACTTCCATACTAAACACTACAGCTCCCCGCTACTCAGGTCACCGCTGCCTCTACCGCTGCAGCTTCACTCTCATTCGGCTAATTGTATTCATGGCGAACCGTGTTGACAAATTCATTTTGAAATCCATTAGTCTCATGACGTTGTTTAAACGATGCGCCCATTACTGTCCATTGCTGTAACACCCCTGATTCACATTCTAATACCCTTCTGATAAATCCGTTTATCTGCGACACATTCCACTTGCCATTAAGAGCGGAAATTAGGGAGTTATTAACTATGTGGTGTTCTGTCTCGTGTGTGTGTGAGAGAGAGAGAGAGAGAGAGAGAGAGAGAGAGAGGTAGTGGGAGGGTGAATACAGAGGAGGCAGACTAAGTGACTATAGAGCAGATAGCAGGTAGGAGAAAAGAATTATAATAAGGAAGGGAGAGAAGGTTGAATTAGTGAGAGCAGAGGAGGAGAGAAGGACTGAGAGTGAGGAGGGAGGGAAGAGGAGCAGAACAGATGAAGTGGCCTAAAATAAACCTCTTCTCCAAACTGCTCCTTCTTCTCATGACCTCCTACTCATCCTCCCCTTCCACCTTCTGCTCATCCTTCCTCTCCTCTTCCTCATCCTGCCTCTTCTCTTCCTCATCCTTCCACTTCTCTTCCTCCTCCTCCTCTCCCATCCTCGCCCTCCTCTGTCCCCCTCCACGCCTCTCCATGCTCCAAGTACAGTACACTGCCTGCTGGTGTGTATGGGGGTTGTGTGGTGTCAGAGTGTAGCCACATGGCCATGATTAGCTGCTTGTTTATGTTTCCCATCATAACTACAGTGCTTCAAGGGCACCAGCACTGGACACCCTGCTCCCAGAGAACATCTAATGGACACACCCTGGTGTGCGCCGCTGGTGCGCGTGTTTGTGAGTGTGTGTGCGTGTGTAGGGGGGTGTAATCATGCCTTGCTATGGCGCGGGCTCTTAATTAAGAGCGGGGGGTGGAGCAGCTGGCAGGAGGTGTGGGGGCCAGGGAACATCTGCAGGAGGCCAGTACACCACACACACTTACCACGCACACACACACACACACACACAAACACACACACATACACAGCCACTTGGCAACTCACACCCGAGGGAACACACACGTACACCGCACATCCACCGCTACCATACCAGGGCACTGTCACCATGGCAACCCAGGACCAGCCATGTCACCCGTCACTGAGAGAGGGGTGAAAGAGAGAGAGAGAGAGAGAGAGAGAGAGAGAGGGGAGAGAGAGAGAGAGAGAGAGAGAGAGAGAGAGAGAGAGAGAGAGAGAGAGAGAGAGAGAGAGAGAGAGAGAGAGCGAGAGAGAGCGAGAGAGAGAGAGCGAGAGAGAGAGAGAGAGCGAGAGAGAGGACAAGGGGAGGGGGAGGCACTAAAGGCTCTCCGTATCCCTAAACTCAAAGCAAAAGACAGAAAGAGAGAGTGCAGAGGTATAAAAGAAGGATGCTGGAATTGCTGAGACATGAAGTACTGGATCTAAGGAGGTTATGGGTTCAAAGACTTTCAGATACATACAGTACAGATCCCTCTGAAGTCAGGGTCTTACGTAAGTCGAGGTACTGGAGCTTCATCCACACCCAGTGATTTCCTTGGTACAGTCCAAAATAATATGACATGGGTAAAGGATTGAAGTTACAGTACACAGACACAAACCGGCTGAAAAATGACATGGATAATATACATCTAGATGTTTTTTATATGCATCGTCAAGACCAAAAGTCAGCTTTGGGTAAGGTTAAGGGGGAGGTGTGTGTCTCTTTGTTAACTATTTAGGGAGCGGCAGCCGAGGTGTCGGTTTTGGAGAGTCTGGCGTGCCCAAAGTAAAATACCTGCCACTCAGGCCCAGAAACTAGGATATGCACATAATTAGTACTATTGGTTGGGAAACACTCTGAAGTTTCTAAAACCGTTAAAATAATGTCTGTGAGAATAACAGAACTGATATAGCAGGCGAAAACCAGAGGAAAATCCATCTGGATTTTCAGTTTTTTTTTTTTTATTACCTTTTTCTCCTGGCTGCCTATGGGATTCAATGTTATCTAGGACTTCCGCTGGATGTCAACAGTCTTTAGACAGGGTTTCATGACGTTAGGTTGAATTAGAAGCGAATAGAAGAAGAATTTAGAAGTGGACCCCAGAACTCAATAGAATGACATGCGCATTCACGGTCTCGAACGCTCTGTGGTTTTTTCCTTTCCTATCGTTCAGGTTATCGTCCGGTTGAAATATTATAGTAAATATACATAAAAGTGTACCTAAGGATACATAAAAAATTATGTTTGATTTGTTTGGACAAAGTTGATAGGTATAATTTGAACGCGTTCTCTTCACGGTTCAATGGGCGACTCGACGGTGGATTTTCTGAACATAACGCGCCAACCAAATTGAGATTTATGGATATAATAAATGACTTTTTCTAACAAAAGAACCATTGGATGTCTTCGTTGGACACTTGGGAAGCCCTCAGCAGAAGTTCTTCGAAAGGTAAGTTATTTATTTTAGCTCTTATATGGGTTGTGTGTGACCCACGCTGGATATGAATTTTTGCTAATGCTTAAATATTAGAGGTGCTATCCTCAAACAATCAAATGTTGTGCTTTCGCCGTAAAGCCTTTTTGAAATCTGACAACGCTGTGATATTGCCAAGAATCAGAGCTTTTGATGACTATGCAACACTTGTATATTGATGAATGTTTAATAATTCAACTTTTGGATTTTGAATTTGGCGCCTTACATTTCACCCGGTAGTGTCGGGAGCAGCCCTCTAGCGCGCCGTTTATCCCTAAGAGTTTAACAACTGCTGGTGCGCGATCTCTAATGTTAAGGAAGTCTGAGTTAGATGCCTCATGATAAGCTGCAGACCATACTATTTACCAAGAGTTTTCATCTATATTCTTTCGCAGATGTCTATTTACCACCACAAACCGGTGCTGGCACCAAAACCGCACTCAACGAGCTGTATAGGGCCAGATGCAAACAAGAAAATGCACATCCAGAGGCGGCGCTCCTAGTGGCTGGTGAATTGAATGCAGGGAAACAAATCTGTTTAACTCATTTTTACCAGCATGTCACCTGTGCAACTAGAGGAGACAAAAGTCTAGATCACCTTTACTCCACACACAGAAACGCATACAAAGCCCTCCCTCGCCCATTGAGGAGTTTACCACATCAGTCACCGGCTTCATTAATAAGTGCATTGACGATGTTGTCCCCACACGTACATATCCCAACCAGAAGCTATGGATTACAGGCAACATCTGCACTGAGCTAAAGGTTAGAGCTGCCGCTTTCAAGGAACGGGACACTAATCCGGACTAATCTCCCTGACCCAGTCTGTAATACCTATATGTTTCAAGAAGACCACCATAGTCCCTGTGCCCAAGAACACCAAGGTAACCTGTCTAAATGACTATCGCCTCATAGCACTCACATCTGCAGCCATGAAATTCTTTGAAAGGCAGGTCATGGCACACATCAACACCGTCACCTTAGACACCCTGGACCCACGCTAATTTGCATACCACCCCAACAGATCCACAGAAGACGCAATCTCTATTGCAATCCACACTGCCCTCTCCCATCTGGACAAGAGGACCACCTATGTGAGAATGCTGTTCTTTGACTATAGCTCAGCATTCTACACCATAGTGCCTTCCAAGGTCATCACGTAGCTCAGGACCCTGGGACTGAACACCTCCCTCTGCAACTGGATCCTGGACTTCCTGACGGGCCTCACCCAGGAGGTGAGGGTAGGCAACAACACATTTGCCATGCTGACCCTCAACACCGAGGCGCCTCAGGGGGTGCGTGCTTAGTCGCCTCTTGTACTCTCTGTTCCCCCAACGTCTTTGTGGCCGCGAAAAGACTCCAACACCGTGGTTAAACACCACGGTGGTTGGCCTGATCACCGACAACGACGAGACAGCCTGTAGTGGAGCGGGTCGAGAGGTTCAAGTTCCTCGGTGTCCACATTCCTAAAGAATTATCATGGTCCACACACAAACACAGTCGTAACATTGGCCCTCAGATCTTTAAAAAGTTCTACAGCTTTACCATTGAGAGCATCTTGACTGGCTGCATCACCACTTGGTATGGAAACTGCTTGGCATCCGACCGCAAGGCGCTACGATTTACTGTTGAAGTAAAGCCCCTTTATAATAAATCCCAAATAACATTTGTGATGTGGCGTAGGCTGCAGTTGAGGTGTTTTTAGGATTTCCACACAAAAATTGGCCTTTTAAAAACATTTACATGACAGAAGACATTAGTTGAATCTTTTTTAATAACACACAATTGACTGAAATGAGTAGCTACTCTGACAGGGACAAATTGAGATCAATCTGGTCTTGAACTCACACAAACAATAGCCCAGGCCAATGAAGCGACAAACAGATACAATATTAGAAGGCAATACAGTATATACACTGACCAAAAATATAAACGCAACATATAAAGTGTTGGACCATGTTTCATGAGCTGAAATAAAAGATCTCTGAAATTTTCCATTTACACAAAAAAACGTATTTCTTTAAAATGTTGTGCAAAAATGTGTTTACATCCCTGTTAGTGAGCATTTCTCCTTTGCGAAGATAATGCATCCACCTGACAGTTGTGCATATCAAGACGCTAATTAAACAGCATGATCATTACACAGGAGCACCTTGTGCCTGGGACAATAAAAGGCCACTCTAAAATGGGCAGTTTTGTCACACAACACAATGCCACAGATGTCTCAAGTTTGAGGGAGTGTGCAATTGGTATGCTGATTGCAGGAATGCCCACCAGAGCTGTTGCCAGAGAACTGAATGTCAATTTCTCTCCCATAAGCCGCCTCAAATGCTGTTTTAGAAAATTCGGTGGAGTTATGGTATGGGCAGGCATCCTCTACAGACAACAAACACAATTGCATTTTATCGATGGCAATTTGAATGCACAGAGATACCGTGACGAGATCCTGAGGCCATTCATCCGCCGTCATCACCTCAGGTTTCAGCATGATAATGCACAACCCTATGTTCCACAGATCTGTACACAATTCCTGGAAGCTGAACATGTCCCAGTTCTTCCATGGATTGCATACTCAACTGACATGTCACCCATTGAGCATTTTCGGGACGCTCTGGATTGGTGGTTCCCACCAATATCCAGTAACTTCGCAAAGCCATTGAATAGGAATGGGACATCATTCCACAGGCCACAATCAACAGCATGAGGCAAATGGTGGTGCCACCAGATACTGACTGGTTTCTGATCCAAGCCCCTATATATTTTTTTAAGGTATCTGTAACCAACAGATGCATATCTGTATTCCCAGTCATGTGAAACCCATATATTAGGGCCTAATTAATTAATTTCAAGTGACTGATTTCATTATATGAACTATAACTCTTGAAATTGTTGCATGTTGCGATTCTATATTTGTTCAGTGTAGTTAGTTGAGTATTCAGGCCCTACAGCTAAACACTGCTGCACCACTGAAGTGCTCGCCTGTATCAACCCGATGACAGGACTGGCCAGTCTGATAGCTACAGTGCCTTGCAAAAGTATTCATCCCCTTTGGTTGGAGTTTTTCCTATTTTTTTTGCATTACAACCTGTAATTTAAATAGATTTTTATTTGGATTTTATGTAATGGACATACACAAAATAGTTGGTGAAGTGAAATGTAAAAAATAACTTGTTTAAAAAAAAAAAAACAATTAAAATAGAAAAGTGGTGCGTGCATATGTATTCACCCCCTTTGCTATGAAGCCCCTAAATAAGATCTGGTGCAACCAATTACCTTCAGAAGTCACATAATTAGTTAAATAAAGTCCACCTGTGTGCAATCTAAGTGTCACATGATCTGTCGCATGATCTCATTATATATACACCTGTTCTGAAAGGCCCCAGAGTCTGCAACACCACTAAGCAAGCGGCACCACCAAGCAAGCGGCACCATGTAGACCAAGAGGATCTCCAAACAGGTCAGGGACAAAGTTGTGGAGAAGTACAGATCAGGATTGGGTTATAAAAAATATCTGAAACTTTGAACATCCCACGGAGCACCATTAAATCCATTATAAAAAAAAAAGAATATGGCACCACAACAAACCTGTCAAAAGAGGGCCGAAATAATGTAGTTATTTCAGAAGAAAATAATAGCATACTCTGAATTGTCCTTATGTTAGGCCCTGATGTGGCTATGCCAAATGGCTGTGGGCTACACTAGTTCATTTAGCAGACAAGATTTGCTTCTGTGACATTATTTTATATTATTTTATATCATGAAGAATACAACTGAACAACGCTGAATAAAATATAAATATTTTCTCCAAACGATTTGAGGGAGTGCGCACATGCGGCTATTCTGTGTTGAGTGTTTAACAAATAAATAGGTACTCATATGTGCTTAATTTAGAGTTATTCATGTAACTTTAGTTGTTCTACAAACGTTGGGCTATATGTTTTGATTTTTAATACATTGTAAGGCTGCGTAATGAGACTCATGATGATTTGAAAAAAGTCGCATGAAAGGCATGAGTTCTGCTTAGTTTTTTTTCGCAGACTGTGCACACTTCAATAGTCTCTCATTCAAAATTGGACAACATTTCAAGTGTTGTTTGCCTGCGTTAAAGTCCCTTAGTGCCAGCATCGGTCTGTGGTGGTAAATAGACGACTACAAATAATATAGATGAGAACTCTCTTGGTAGATAGTGTGGTCTACAGCTTATCATAAGGTACTCTACCTCAGGCAAGCAATACCTCAAGACTTCTTTAATATTAGACATCGCGCACCAGCTGTTATTGATAAAAAGACACACACCCCCACCCCTCGTCTTACCAGACGTAGCATCTCAGTGCATGGAAGGCTACATGAGGTGTGCGACTATGATTCAGAAAAGTCTCAAAAAAGGGCAGTTTCTTATGCTGGGCATCATTCACCAGTGATAGGCTAATAGTGTCACCCATCAGGCTGTTCTTGATTTAATCTTTACATATATGAAATAATATGTGTGAAATTTGTTTTGATTTAGAATAGACCATTATCATGCACCTGTCTCGAAACAGGGGCAGCGGGAAAAATGCACTTAAATAGCGAACGGAGGACGCTTTTCCTCTGGTTCATTTTCATGCCAGCCAGCCAGGTAGGCTATACTCCTGTTGTAAAAATAAACGATGTGCTTAATATTAGGAAAGTTGAGAAATAAATATAGTAGGCCTAGTCTATAGAAAGCTGATGGGATCCTCCTCTTTCTAGTAGAGGCCATCACTCTGTTTTCTTGCGCAATTGCATAGCCTGTAGAAATGTTGCGCAACATGAGTTCATGGGCTCTCATTAAATGTTTGATTAGATTTTCGATTCCAATTGCATTGATGTCAGAGTGATTAGAGGGACAATAGAGTGCTGAGTACCAGGCAGTTAGCAAGTTTGGTAGGCCACTAATGACCATCAGCAGCATCAGAGATTGGAGAAGCCTAATTACTGTGACCAAACGGTCATGTGGAATTTGAATGCCTTTCATGACTCATGACCACTGGTGTGGCAGTAATATGGTCACCGCAACAGCCCTAATCTCGACAAACCATTTATGTACGGACCTCGCTTTGTGGACCTCGCATTGTAATGCTGAAACAGGAAATGTCCTTCCTCAAACTGTTGCCACAAAGTTGGAAGCACAGAACCGTCTATAATGTCATTGTATGCTGTAGCGTAAAGATTTCCCTTCACTGGAACTAAGGGTCTCCAGACCATTATTCCTCCTCCACCAAACTTTACAGTTGGTACTATGCATTCAGGCAGGTAGCATTCTCCTGGCATCCGCCAAACCCATATTAGAACATCGGAATGTCAGATGGTGAATCCTGATTCATCACTCCATGCGTTTCCACCACTCCAGACGAATGTTGTCATTGCACATGGTTCTTAGGCTTGTGTGTGGCTGATCGGCAAGGGAAAACCATTTCATGAAGCTCCTGACAAACAGTTATTGTGCTGACGTTGCTTCCAGAGGCAGTTTGAAACTCCGTAGTGGGTGTTGCAACCGAGGACAGACGATTTTTACGCGCTACGTGCTTCAGCACTCAAAGATCCCGTTCTGTGAGCTTGTGTGGCTTACAACTTCACGGCTGAGCCGATGTTGCTCCTAAACATTTCCACTTCACAATAAAAGCAGTTAGAGTTGACCGGGGCAGCTCTAGCAGGGCAGAAATTTGATGAACTGACTTGTTGGAAAGGTGGCATCCTACGATGGTGCCATGTTGAAAGTCACTGAGCTCTTCAGTAAGGCCATTCTAATGCGAAATTTTGTCTATGGATATTGCATGGATGCGATGCTCAATTTTACACAGCTGTCAGCAACGGGTGTGGTTGAAATAGCCGAATCCACTAATTTGAAGGGGTGTCCACATACTTTTGTATATACTGTATAGTGTAGATACAGCCTCTTGCAGAGTGAATAGTCGTGGCCGTTTCAGCGCCGTTATTTTGAGTAATGAAGTGATGACAGCATACCCTGTTTCCAGTTTCTGGTTGATGACAACAGCCACGCGAATAAGACAAGTTATTAGCAAGTTAATTTCGCAATATTGACAAAGATATTATTGTTAGCAGGGTTGGGGAGTAACGGATTACATGTAATATGTTACATTAACCGGGAAAAATATTGTAATCTGATTACAGAATCTTTTGAAAAGCTAGATGATTACTTTGAGGTTTACTTTTAAATTCAGAAAGGATGTTTGCGGAAAACAATATTTGACACTTCTCTGTTTTCTCAATGACATTCAAATCAGCAATGAAACAAGACGCACGTTTAAGTTTGTTCCACCTGAGCGAGTCTGACCACAAGTCAGAGACCACTATGATGACACACCAAATGTGTTTGAGCGGGAATAGGCTTTTGTAGGCTACAGTCCAAGCTATGTCTTCCATTGTTGCGACTGCTGTCGGCATCCAAAGATTATCCAACTTGAATAAACACTTGGAGGTAAGGATGACAGCAGTGGTGTAGTCTACGGATATCAGTTATTATTGATACCTACCTACGTAGTGCATTGATGTGAATGACTCTGCTGCTCTCTCATTTAGCTATTTGCGTCTTACGGATTGTGGTTGTTGTGGATGGTTGTTCACAAATCAAAATGTGTATTTGAACCCAATAATGGTTAAATTCAAGAAGTTTAAGCTGCCTATCAATCATTGTTTTTGAAACCAGTGGACAGCCACTGGGGCAATCTGTAGTTGCTACATAAATTGTTGGACATAAATTATATATACACTACCGGCCAAACGTTTTAGAACACCTACTCATTCAAGGGTTTTTCTTTATTTGTACTATTATCTACGTTGTAAAATAATAGTGAAGACATCAAACTATGAAATAACACATATGGAATTATGTAGTAACCAAAAGTTTTAAACAAATCAAAATATATTTTATTTTTGAGATCCTTCAAAGTAGTCAACCTTTGCATTGATGACAGCTTTGCACACTCTTGGCATTCTCTCAACCAGCTTCATGAGGTAGTCACCTGGAATGCATTTCAATTAACAGGTGTGCCTTCTTAAAAGTACATTTGTGGAATTTCTTTCCTTCTTAATGCGTTTGAGTCAATCAGTTGTGTTGTGATAAGGTAGGGGGGGTATACAGAAGATAGCCCTATTTGGTAAAAGACCAAGTCCATATTATGGCAAGAACAGCTCAAAGAAGCAAAGAGAAACGACAGTCCATCATTACTTTAAGACATGATGGTCAGTCAATACGGAACTTTTCAAGAACATTGAACGTTTCTTCAGGTTGTAGTCGCAAAAACCATCAAGCGTTATGATGAAACTGGCTCTCACGAGGACCGCCACAAGAATGGAAGACCCAGAGTTACTTCTGCTGCAGAGGATAAGTTCATTAAAGTTAACTGCACCTCAGATTGCAGCCCACATAAATGCTTCACAGAGTTCCAGTAACAGACACATCTCAACATCAACTGTTCAGAGACCGGTGGAAATTTGTCCTTTGGTCTGGAGTCCAGATTTGAGATTTTTGGTTTCTTCTGACTCATCACATATGCTGCTGCTACTGTTAATTTTCTATCCTGTTGCCTAGTCTCTTTATCCCTACCTATATGTACATCAATGACCTACCTCAATGACCTCGTTCCCCTGCACATCGACTCAGTACTGGTACCCTGTGTATGTAATCAAGTTATCCTTACTCATTGTGTATTTATTTCTCATATTATTATTTCTATATTATTTATCTTTTCTCTCAGCATTTTTGGGAAGAGGCCCGTAAGTAAGCATTTCACTAGTCTACACCTGTTTACGAAGCATGTGGCAAATAAAATTGTTTTTGATTTGACACACACACACACACACACACACAACTGAAGGTTAGGTGAACTTATAGGGTCTCAAGCAACATCATCAGGGTACGTGTGCAAGTGTGTACATACGAATGCGTATTTACAGTATGTACACAGAAATGCTGTAGGACATAAGATTTATATTCATTAATCAATATCAAGGCTACATATGAAATGCAGAGTATTGATCCCCCAACTCGTCTAGAGTACGCAGGTTGAACTCTGACCCCATAAAAACATAATATCCTTCCATAAAAACAAACGTGTCCCACAACGCACTGGGGCAGAAACTCTGGACCTGGCACATATGGCACTATACTGATAGCTAGCCAAATACCAGCTAGTCAAATACATGGCCGTAAATGACTGTTAGGTGTGGCGGCTATGAGTGAGAATGTGTGTGTTTGTAACTAAGATTTGGTATATAATAATATTTGATATTTCTCCCCAAATCATCTGTTCTCTGTGCATTTACAAACAATCTTAAACATCTCAGCATGATATTCACAGTATCCCCATTATAATCACTGTATAATCTCGATAGATAATAATTGAATGTTTTTTCTTGCTCTATTTATCCAAGCCCCTTATTAGTGATATACAGAGTCAGTAAGTTTGAGAAACACAAATAAGAAGCAGATGATTATTAATTTAGGGCACTTACTGCTGATAATAATAACTGTGTGTGTGTGTGTGTGTGTGTGTAATAAACATGCTCTGATTCCAACCAGATTCAGCATTAATGACTCAGATCAACCCCAGCAATGGGATCAAATACTCTGTCTGCTAAATAATGTATCGGGCGGGGGCCTGTGACAGTCCCGCCCAGACCAAAGAGAAAGAGAAAGAGAGTGAGAGAGAGATGGAAACCTTGTGTATTGGCACTGGGGCAAGTACTGTATGTTAGCAAGTAGCAACCAACACATTGCACTCATGGGGCCTAAGGGGCTCTATGTTTTTGTGTGTGCGTGCATGCATCCTTGTATGTGTGTGTGTGTGTGAGTGACTACCAATGTGTGTCAGTCATCAATAATGCAGTCCTCTCGTTATACCCTCATCAAAGGCCCTGTTCCTAGACGTTCTAGTGTTCCACATAATTAACACACAGCTAAGGAAGAAACAGTAAACATGCTAATACAGAAGTTACTCCAGCAAAAAAGGAGATATCATAAGAGCTCCTACAGCAATGTACTGGTCAACATGATGTATGAAGCTCTTCAAACAAATAAAAAGAAATGTAGCAAAACCTATTCCAGTACCATACACTGGAGAACTAAGGCCCAGAGAGAGCTTTTGGTCACAGTATTCTTTCCCCAATTTAGAGGGAAAGTCCGTTTTATGAACACCTCTTGATGCACTTAAAAAGCACTTAACAATAGAAAAATAGGTTGCTCACCAACATAACAGTACTGAAAGTGATCATTCGTTTACTTGGATTTGCTGATCATATTGAACTGCATGAGTTAAATATAGACCTACTCAAAAATGAAGGAGGCGAGAATCTATTTTCTATTTTCGGTACTATCAACTTTTGTCGACAGGGTTCGTGTAAGGCGCACACAGACACAGTGGAACGGCTTTCCTGCCAGGCGGGAGTGATAGCGGTATCTACGTCTCCTTTTTTTTGGTTTGGAGGAGCTGCTAATGAACAACGTGAATGGGAAGAAAGTCTCTGGCTCAATCCACTAATTGCCTTAAAATCTCTTCATACAATTTCCCCTGTCAACAAAGCGTGTGTGTGTGCGTGCACGTGAGAGCGAGAGAGAAAGCTAAATCTGAGAAAGGATAGCTGCTGAGACACGACTGAGCATGAAAAAGATTCACTGTGGGGATACTGACACAGACACACATAAACATACTGTACAGTCACGTGCACAGACAGGAGTCTACATGTGCTTAACACATGACCCTTTGTCCTCCACTCAACAAGTGCCCTTTTGGGGTGGTGGTATAATTTTGGTATACAGTTTTTGTTGTTCTAAACCCACTGCCCGCAAGTCGACGTCGTCAAGATCGCCACCCGCTTACCGCTACACCCTGTCCGTTGGTTGTGCCTGTTGGCCCGCTCTGTACGGAGCTTGCGCACGCCCGGGTTGAGCTTGTTTTCCCAGTCTGCCCTGTACAGAGAATGCACACGCCCGGTATCCAAACATGTATGGCTGGAGATGCAGTCGGTTGAGTGTATGTAGCTAGCTCGCTAGTTTAAATAGCAACAGTACTGCCGCAGGAGCGTAGCGTGATTTAACACTTGATAATGCTTGATTTGCATCCTCATTAATGTTCGGTCGGGTTGGCTGACATGCGCAGTCAGGAGTTGCACGTGTGTCAGGGCAGCAGCAACCCAGGTAGTCTAGACCAGCCAGCCATATATCAAGCGTTAGAATATTAGGAATATTATGTTGTTTTCTTTACATTTTCGCTACAGGGGCAGTTGGTATGTTATGAATTACATTTTGAGCTCCTGCCCCCCTGAAAGGTCTATACGGCCCGATAATGTATACACACACGCACGAGAAAAGGGAAACACACAAGCACACAGATGTAAAACGAGACACGAGAGAGAGAGATAAACACACACACACTAGTACAGTAGCGTGCTTTACCATGGCACAGCTCTCATTAAAATAAAAAGCCTGTTGAACGCTTTAAACACCATTAGGAAATGCCATAAATACAATGCCATAAGTACTTCTCAGTGCACTTAAGCACTGCTCCCAGACCCATTGTTCAGCATAGAGCTGAATGACTGTGGTCCACTCACTTAAGACCCTGACACTACACACTTACACAATACACACGCACGGCCAGTCAGCTGGATGCATGCCTGACTCCACATATATATTAACAAATGGAAAGGTTTCATACACTGGAGTGTTATACACTGTGTTACCATGCTGAGACATCACAGAATGCTGCATTCATCAGAAAGGTGGCATACACGCCTATAAACTGTATGTAAACTTCATCTACAAAGATGCTGACATGGGATTTCAATGAAGGATGAGGAGGAGGGGGCTGAGGGGGATCCCAATCCTTCTGATCAGGAGCCCAAACCCACCTCCCCTCATTTCTGTCACACATGATTGCCCCGGAGATATCCGACACATGTCCCACGTCAGCAGGCGTGTAGTGCATACCTAACGACCATGCGTGATTTAAGAGGCCCAGGCTCTGTCATTACAGCAGGGTCACTGTCAGGAGCTCGGGAGTGTCAAGGGGCCAGGACAGGGCCAGGGGGGAGCTGGGGGTCCCAGGACAATCCATCACTGTTGATAGACTGATACACAGCTTCTATCTCAAGGCCATCAGACTGTTAAACAGCCATCACTAACATTGAGTGGCTGCTGCCAACATACTGACTTAAATCTCTAGCCACTTAAAACATAGGAATTGGATGTAACAAATGTATCACTAGCCACTTTAAACAATTTTGTATATCATGTTTACATATCCGACATACTCATATCAAATGTATACACTGTACTCTAAACCATCTACTGAATCTTGCCTATGCCGTTTGGCCATCAACCCAAATCTCTAGCCACTTTAATAATTATAATTGGATGAAATAAATGTATCACTAGCCACTTTAAACAATGCCATTTATATAATGTTTACATATCCGACATTACTCATCTCATATGTATATACTGTACTCCATACCATCTACTGCATCTTGCCTATGCCGGTCAGCCATCGCTCATCCATATATTTATATGTACATACTCGTATTCCTTTACTCTTGTGTGTATAAGGTAGTTGTTGTGAATTTGTTAGATTACTTGTTAGATACTACTGCATGGTCAGAATTAGAAGCACAAGCATTTTGCTACACTCGCATTAATCTGCTAACCATGTGTATGTGACAAATAACATTTGATTTGATTTTGATTTGATACCCGGGGGCTGGGGAGGGAGGATAGGGAGGATGTGTGTGCGTGTAGATGATATGTGTGTGTGTGCGCATGCATGCGTGTGTGTGTCTGGTGCCCACCAGTGTAAATATAGGAGTGTAAAAAGGACATATTCAGTGTCAGGAGTAGGGCCAGGAGTTGACAGTCTGTCTCTTGGGTCTTAAAGTCTGTCAATAGAGCAAAGAGTGATAGGGGGTTGCTCCTGGGTCAAACCAATGGCAATATCTGCTGTCATGCGTAAACACACACACACACACACACACACACACACACACACACACACACACACACACACACGAGCCAATAACTGCAGTCATTATTGAGCTGGCCAGGTCCAAGTTCTGAAAAGATCCACAATTAACCCCTTCAGGCCCCAGTGGTGTGAGGATGCTCTTTAGGAACAGCTAATGTGGAAGCAGTGGCTGCAGTAATGAGGCCAGCCAACCTGGCTGTGTTACTGTGTAGACAGGTCAGCTCACAGAGGTATGTGTGTGTGCATCTGTGAATACATTTGTGCCTGTGTGCGTACATGTGTGTCAATTCTTCTTTTAGGCCCCTGTCATACTGTTGTAACACAACAACATCCCAGTCTACGATTCACATTCCTGTTGGCAAAATGGAAAACCACAGAAAGCTGTAGAACGTGAGAGTGGTGGATAAACACAGCAACCATATGGTCAGAATGAACCTGTATTCCCCCTCCTTTTCCATCAGAGCCGTTATCGGACGTAAGTGTGCGTGAGTGCGGAGGCGAACGGCGAGAAAATAATTACCCTCTGCCTCCTCCAGCTGGTTTGTTCATAAACACGCAATTATGATTTCACGGCAGTCCATTATACACAAGCGACTCGGGGGGCAGAAAGCAGTGCCGCTGCACGATCATTGAAAACATCTTAAACACTCTCGGCTCGGCTAATACCTTCGCGGGGAATGCATTTTTCTGATTTGCTTGGCAGCTCCTCAATAAGAAATCAATTATGCCTTAAAAATACCAGCAAGAGTCTGCAAAGTGTGTCGTATAAAGTCAATGGCGTAGTTGTAGGGTTAGGCCTGTGTCGAGTGTCACCACAATGGATTGAGGCCAATGACACAAATAAAAAAGACCACAGACACAAGTGAGGTCATGAGATAAAACACTAGCTTGGGAACAGTAATGTGGATGCATAGATATACAGTATAATTATATCAGGGTATGATCGAAAGTCCTCCAAACCAATAAACTATCACAGGGCATTGTTGTGTACGCCCGCACACACGCACACGCACCGTGCCACCAGCCACACGCACACACACACATTTGGCTAAAGCCTCTGTACTCTGCAATCCCTCTCACATTTCTATGTCCTCTTCATGTTCTCTCTCTCACTCTCTCACTCCTTCTAGCGCCCCTCTATCCCAGCAAAGAAACAGACATATAAAATGGAGATGTTTCTCCACCTCCCTTCCCCGTCCCCCCGTCCATCTGTGCACATAGAGCTTTACACCCCACTGGAAGTCCCCTCTTCATCTCACCACCCCATGACAGTCACTCAAAGATGACATCGTAATCGAGGGACTCCACTTAGCCAGGCTGAATGGGGTGATGGCCAGTGTCCTGGAGTGTGGAAGGCCAGCGTGGTGAGCACCACACTGCAAGAGGCAGGATTGAAGCCACTGGGGTGTGGGGGGGTCAAAGGGTGACTGGAGACAGGGCACATACCAGGAAGAAGGAAGAGGCTTGGGGAGAGGACGTGGTAGATTCTGGCACCATTCTTTCCAAGCTGGTCACTCTGTTCACACTCCTATTGCCTACGACTTAGTCCTGCCAACAAACTGCAACTGGGCATGGGTCAGTTTTGTGGTATGTTCTTTTTTTTTATCTGACCCAGACTCATGCCTCTTGTAAAACAGCAAAATGCTACATTTGGTGAATAACGTTCGTGCAGGCACAGAAGACTGACCGTCAAACAGCAATTTTGTCATTTTTACTGGAGAGAAATAACTTAGTGCTTTAGCTATAAAGGTTTAAGGAAACCCACTTCAGCGCATCTGGAGGTATAGTATCAAAATGAGATGGGGTTTCTAACATCCACATTCACCACATAACCACATTCACTTAGGCATGCATATAGTCAGTGAGACTTTGACGGCTGACATGAATTTAAACTCTAGCTTCCTCTGGTGCCCCCTGACCACAAATCCCAGTGACTTTGGGAGTGAGAGCATTCTGTCTCAGCGTGAGGGAGCATTGGTACCAGTCTGCCAGATGCAGTAGTGTAAAGTGCTTAAGTAAAAATACTTTAAAGTACTACTTAAGTAGTTTTCTTAGGTTCATATTCATATTTTGGACTACTTTTACTTCACTACATTCCTAAAGAAAAGTATGTACTTTTTACTCCATATATTTTCCCTGACACCCAAAAGTAGTCATTACATTTTCAATGCTTAGCAGGACAGGAAAATGGTCCAATTCACTCACTTATCAAGATAATATCCTTGGTCATCCCTACTGCCTCTGATCTGGAGGACTCACTAAACACAAATGCTTAATCTGTAAATTATGTCTGCGTGTTGTAGTGTGCACCTGGCTGTCCGTAATAAAAAAAAACTTGAAAATTGTGCTGTTCGATTTGCTTATTATACTTTTTTTTAAATGTTTATATACTTTTGATACTTAAGTATATTTTTGCAATTACATTTACTTTTGATACTTAAGTATATTTAAAACCAAATACTTTTAGACTTTTTCTCAAGTAGTATTTTTCTGGGTGACTTTCACTTTTACATTAGTCATTTTCTATGAAGGTATCTTTACTTTTACTCAAGTATGACAATTGGGTACTTTTTCCCCCCACTGGACAAATGTGATGTAGCAGAAGTCCCCGGCAACCGCACACTACACACATGTAAACATCACAATGCACGGCTGGGAGTGCCTCGACTGAAGCCCCCCTCAGTGCATTGTGGGAGCTCTCTCTCAGCAGGTCATGTCAGAAGCATGTAGGGGAATGTGTATATTGGTGAAAATTCACTTTGACGGAAGATGATAGAGAATTAGTGTAGGTGAAATTTGACCATAATACGTCATTAATCTGACTCCATTATCATGTAAATGCTATAGGTCTATAAGTGTATCCAATGGGTCTAGGCAAAGTAGCGAGCCTTGCAGCACCACTCAGAATACTATACTGTAAGTTACATGTGTCCAAAGTAACCGTTATGCTACTATTAAGATGCTGAGGGACAAGGAGCTGGTACATTCCAGAAGTCTTCAATGTCAAAAGATACAAAATCTTTTAAAAGTTTAAACATATAAAAGACACTATAGTGTACACCAGAATATTGGTTTACAATGACTCCAAGAACAAAGTTTCAACACAGATTTTATTCAAGAGCTCCAAATCCCAGTATTCCCTATCATCTAATTAACATCCCTTTGCATGGCTCAAAACATTAAAACAAAAAGCATAAATCTTCACACACATTCTCTGATCTAATCAACTCCCATCAAAACTGTATGATAGGAGCACACCCCTGTATCGCTCCTCTTAGAACTGACCGTCGTCTGACGTACAGAATAACACAGTTTCCTTGTAACAATAAATCCATAGCACTTACAGTACAATAAAACATATCAAAATGCATAGTTTTTTATGAACTCTTGAAACAATACAAACATGACAATTTCATTCATTTTGTCGATTTCACGTTTTCATCTGTTTTCATCATTCCCATTTGTTCACGCTCTCAATTGTTTTTGACTACAAACGCTCTCTGTTGGAGCAGTTCCTCCAGGACTACGTGGCTTTGAGAAAGCCAGTGGTTTAAAGTACTTAAGTAAAAATATTTTAAAGTACTATTTAAGTCATTTTTGGGGGTATCTGTACTTTACTTGACTATTTATATTTTGGTGTCACGACTTCGACTGAAGTCGGTTCCCCTCCTCGTTCAGGCGGCATTCGGCGGTCGACGTCACCGGTCTTCTAATCATCACCGATCCACTTTTTATTTGTCTTGTTTTTCACACACCTGGTTTGCATTCCCCATCATTATCTGTTGTGTATTTAACCCTCTGTTTTCTCCCATGTCTTTGTGTGTGATTGTTTATTGTTAAGCCGTCTTCGTTCCGGCTGGTGCGTTTTATTCATGCCTCGCTTGTTCGTGGGTGAGATGTGGCCCCAGCTGATCCATACACCCCCTTCCCCAGCGATCGATGCACTCCTTCAGCCTGGCCTCACATCAAAGCACCCCCTCCCACCCCCTCGCTGGATGTTTGCCGAATCCACAGGTAACCTTTTCTCTTTCATTCCACGTCGTCTCTCGCAGCACTTCGCTCCCTCTGCTGCCTTCTCTGAGTCAGTAGAAGCATCAAAGAGCGCCTGGGCCAGTGCCAGGCCCCCCTGCTAGGCACCCTACCCCAGCCCTCCTACCAGCACATCCCCATACACCCCCTCCAACCCCTGCCAAGCCCCATCCACACCGCCCCACGCTGGCTACACATACTGTAAACAACAAGCTGTCAAAAGGGCTCAAGTGTGCGTGCCTCCTAGCGTGACCTATGAAGCTGCGATCTGACTGTACCGCAGGGAAAGCAGGGCTCTGACTGTGCTCTGCTCTATGGGAAAACATGTACATAACTGTGCTCTAATGGGAAACACATACATAACTTTGCTCAAAGAGGAAACATGTAGCTGTGCTCTATGGGGATGCATAAGTTTGACTGTGCTCCATGGAAAGCATGTAGCTGTGCTCTAAGGAGAAATATGTGCAGTAACTGTGCTGTATGGGGAAACATGTAGCTATGCTCTAAGGGGAAACTTGTATTTGTGCTCTATGGGGAAACGTAACTGTGCTCTATGGGAAAAAATGTAACTGCAATCCTATGAGAAAACGTGTAACTTTCATCAATGAAAATTGGGTCTGACTGTCCTCTATTGGAAAACACATTCCTGACATTGCTCAACATAGAGAAACATCAGTAGAATATGCAATGGAATGATTAAGTAGTGAGGGACAACCTATTGAGCACTTTGCAACCTGAAAAAATAATTTAAAAAGTCTGTGACTGAAACTCAGGTTGAGTCTTAAATGGCACCCTATTACCTACAGTGGGGAAAAAAAAGTATTTAGTCAGCCACAAATTGTGCAAGTTCTCTCACTTAAAAAGATGAGAGAGGCCTGTAATTTTCATCATAGGTACACTTCAACTATGACAGACAAAATGAGGAAAAAAATCCAGAAAATCACATTGTAGGATTTTTAATGAATTTATTTGCAAATTATGGTGGAAAATAAGTATTTGGTCACATACAAACAAGCAAGATTTCTGGCTCTCACAGACCTGTAACTTCTTCTTTAAGAGGCTCCTCTGTCCTCCACTCATTACCTGTATTAATGGCACCTGTTTGAACTTGTTATCAGTATAAAAGACACCTGTCCACAACCTCAAACAGTCACACTCCAAACTCCACTATGGCCAAGACCAAAGAGCTGTCAAAGGACACCAGAAACAAAATTGTAGACCTGCACCAGGTTGGGAAGACTGAATCTGCAATAGGTAAGCAGCTTGGTTTGAAGAAATCAACTGTGGGAGCAATTATTAGGAAATGGAAGACATACAAGACCACTGATAATCTTCCTCGATCTGGGGCTCCACGCAAGATCTCACCCGTGGGGTCAAAATGATCACAAGAACGGTGAGCAAAAATCCCAGAACCACACGGGGGACCTAGTGAATGACCTGCAGAGAGCTGGGACCAAAGTAACAAAGCCTACCATCAGTAACACACTACGCCACCAGGGACTCAAATCCTGCAGTGCCAGGCGTGTCCCCTGCTTAAGCCAGTACATGTTCAGGCCCGTCTAAAGTTTGCTAGAGAGCATTTGGATGATCCAGATGAGGATTGGGAGAATGTCAGATGAAACCAAAATAGAACTTTTTGGTAAAAACTCAACTCGTCGTGTTTGGAGGACAAAGAATGCTGAGTTGCATCCAAAGAACACCATACCTACTGTGAAGCATGGGGGTGGAAACATCATGCTTTGGGGCTGTTTTTCTGCAAAGGGACCAGGACGACTGATCCGTGTAAAGGAAAGAATGAATGGGGCCATGTATCGTGAGATTTTGAGTGAAAACCTCCTTCCATCAGCAAGGGCATTGAAGATGAAACATGGCTGGGTCTTTCAGCATGACAATGATCCCAAACACACCGCCTCGGCAACGAAGGAGTGGCTTCGTAAGAAGCATTTCAAGGTCCTGGAGTGGCCTAGCCAGATCTCAACCCCATAGAAAATCTTTGGAGGGAGTTGAAAGTCCGTGTTGCCCAGCGACAGCCCCAAAACATCACTGCTCTAGAGGAGATCTGCATGGAGGAATGGGCCAAAATACCAGCAACAGTGTGTGAAAACCTTGTGAAGACTTACAGAAAACATTTGACCTCTGTCATTGCCAACAAAGGGTATATAACAAAGTATTGAGATAAACTTTTGTTATTGACCAAATACTTATTTTCCACCATAATTTGCAAATAAATTCATAAAAATCCTACAATGTGATTTTCTGGATTTTTTTTTCCTCATTTTGTCTGTCATAGTTGAAGTGTACCTATGATGAAAATTACAGGCCTCTCTCATCTTTTTAAGTGAGAGAACTTGCACAATTGGTGGCTGACTAAATACTTTTTTTCCCCACTGTATATAGTGCACTACTTTTGAGCAGGCCCTATAGGGCACTATATCGGGACTAGGGTGCCATTTGGGTAGCAGCCTCACATTCCTCAGACTGGCAGTAACCTGAAACTGTCTGTCTTTTACTTCAGACGGCAGACAAACAGAATACAGCACTACCACAGAGACTCTAGCTCTCCAGACAAACCAACCACAGGTTAATGTCTCATATTGTATGTCTCAGACAAGGACTGGAGCATGGGAAGTGACATGTTTGCTTGGCGAACATCAAACACACACACCGGAGACTCAGAGAGAGAGAGAGAGAGAGAGAGAGAGAGAGAGAGAGAGAGAGAGAGAGAGAGAGAGAGAGAGAGAGAGAGAGAGAGAGAGAGAGAGAGAGAGAGAGAGAGAGAGAGAGAGAGAGAGAGAGAGAGAGAGAGAGTTTATGCTGTGGATATTCAACAAATTAGCTCTGAAATAAAATATAAGACCACCTTCAAGGTATCTAGACTGTATATACTGTATAAGGAAGTGGGTATGAATGGGTAAATGTATAAGCCCAGTCCTGAAAACCAATTATTGCCTGTTCCATTGGTGTAATGGATGAAGTAGTCTCTTGTGACTAGAATGTTAATAGTCCCAAGATTTGGTTCTAGATTCAACATTACGGATGGAGTAACATGAAAGCGGATCATCAATATCAAATTACTATTCTCCACTCAATTCTACTATGTGAGAATGCTGTTCACATCAACCTCTACCTCAACGTGAGCAAGACAAAGGAGGTGATCGTGGACTACAGGAAACGGAGGGCAGTACACCCCCATCCATATCAACTGGGCTGTACTGGAGCGGGTCGAGAGCTTCAAGTTCATCTGTGTTCACATCATCAAGGACTGAACATGGTCCTCTGACACCAGCAAAGTCGTGAAGAAGGCACGGCAACGCCTTTTCCCCCTCAGGAGGTTATAAAGATTTGGCATGGCCCTTCAGATCCTCAAAAAAGTTACAAAGCTGCACCATTGAGAGCATCTTGAGTGGCTGCATTACCGCTTGGTATGGGAACTTCACCGCCCTTGATCGGAAGGCACTACAGAGGGGGGTGCGGATGGCCCATCCGGTGTCAGAGGAAGGCCTAGAAAATTTACCCCCAGCCACCCAAGCCAAAAACTGTTTACCCTGCTACAGTACGCACGGCAAGTGTTACAGGAACACCAAGTCTGGGACCAAAAGACTCCTGAAAAGCTTCTACCCCCAAGCCATAAGACTGCTGAGCAGTTAATTACATGGCTACCCAGACTATTTGCATTGACCCTTTTTTTTGCACTGCCTCTCTTACAATGATTCTATGCACACTCACTGGACTCTACCCACACACACATACTTACACTGACACTCCAACACACAAACACATGCATATGGACGCCACCCACATACATACACACACTCTCTCACTCATACGCTGCTACTCTGTTTATTATATCCTGATTGCCTAGTCACTTTTACTTTTACCTACATGTACAGTTGAAGTCGGACGTTTACATACACCTTAGCCAAATACATTTAAACTCAGTTTTTCACAATTCCTGACATTTAATACTAGCAAAAATCCCCCTGTTTTAGGTCATTTAGGATCACCACTTTACTTTAAGAATGTGAAATAATAGAATAATAATAGTAGAGAGAATGATTTATTTCAGCTTTTATTTCTTTCATCACATTCCCAGTGGGTCAGAAGTTTACATACACTCAATTAGTATTTGGTAGCATTGCCTTAAAATTGTTTAACTTTGGTCAAATGTTTTGGGTAGCCTTCCACAAGCTTCCCACAATAAGTTGGGTGAATTTTGGCCCATTCCTCCTGACAGAGCTGGTGTAATTGAGTCAGGTTTGTAGGCATCCTTGCATGCACACACTTTTTTTTATAGGATTGAGGTCAGGGCTCTGTGATGGCCACTCCAATACCTTGACTTTGTTGTCCTTAAGCCATTTTTCCACAACTTTGGAAGTATGCTTGGGGTCATTGTCCATTTGGAAGACCCCATTTGCGACCAAGCTTTAACTCCCGACTGATGTCTTGAGATGTTGCTTCAATATATCCACATAATTTTCCTCCCTCATGATGCCATCTATTTTGTGAAGTGCACCAGTCCCTCCTGCAGCAAAGCACCCCCACAACATGATGCTGCCACCCCCGTGATTCACGGTTGGGATGGTGTTCTTTGGCTTGCAAGCCTCCCCCTTTTTCCTCCAACATAACAATGGTCAATATGGCCAAACAGTTCCATTTTTGTTTCATCAGACCAGAGGACATTTCTCCAAAAAGTACGATCTTTGTCCCCATGTGCAGTTGCAAACCGTAGTCTGTCTTTTTTATGGCGGTTTTGGAGCGGTGGCTTCTTCCTTGCTGAGCAGCCTTTCAGGTTATGTCGATATAGGACTCGTTTTACTGTGGATATACTGCATCTTCACAAGGTCCTTTGCTGTTGTTCTGGGATTGATTTGCACTTTTCGCACCAAAGTACGTTAATCTCTAGGAGACAACGCGTCTCCTTCCTGAGCGGTATGACGGCCGCGTGGTCCCATGGTGTTTATACTTGCGTACTATTGTTTGTACAGATGAACGTGATACCTTCAGGCGTTTGGAAATTGCTCCCAAGGATGAACCAGACTTGTGGAGGTCTACATTTTTTTTTTCTGAGGTCTTGGCTGATTTCTTTTGATTTTCCCATGATGTCAAGCAAAGAGCCACTGAGTTTGAAGGTAGGCCTTGAAATACATCCACGGGTACACCTCCAATTGACTCAAATGATGTCAATTAGCCTATCAGAAGCTTCTAAAGCCATGACATAATATTCTGGAATTTTCCAAGCTGTTTAAAGGTCAACTAAGTGTATGTAAAGTCAACTAAGTGTATGTAAACTTCTGACCCACTGGAATTGTGATACAGTGAATTATAAGTGAAATAATCTGTCTGTAAACAATTGTTGGAAAATGTACTTGTGTCATGCATAAAGTAGATGTCCTAACCGACTTGCCAAAACTATAGTTTGTTAACAAGACATTTGAGGAGTGGTTGAAAAATGAGTTTTAATGACTCCAACCTAAGTGTATGTAAACTTCCGACTTCAACTGTACATAATATTACCTCAAACTAACTTGTAACCCTGGCGCATTGACTCAGTACCGGTACTCCTTGTACTGTGTATAGCCTTGTTAAATGTTCTTATTTTTTAACTCTGCATTGTTGGGAAATGTCTCATAAGTAAGTCTACATCTGTTGTGTTCGGCGCATGTGACAAATAACATTTTGTTGATTTGATTCATAATAAACCCATCTATATGGAAACATCACCATCCTACACAGAGGTTTAAAAATGAGATTTACTTTAGTCATTATTTTCCCTTCTCCCCTCTACCTACTGTAAATTCTGTGTTGATTCTGTGTGTGTGTGGTGGATCTCTGCTGGGGCACAGGGGGAGGAGGTGGCCAGTTTGATGAATGACAAGTAATGAGGAGTCCCAGGAGTTCTCCACTTAACTAGACTGTTGCCTCAGATACAGATACCGAAAACAATGGCGACACACAAGCACACACTCCTGCATATACAAACATAACACACACATACAGACACACGCTTGCTCCCACATAACACACACACACATACACTTTAAGCACAGACAGACCTGAGTCCATGTACGCAGACACACACACACTCATACGGACGATATAAAGGTATAGGGAAGCAGACAAGCAGTCCTAATGAGACAGAGAGCGTAGCAGCAGCAGCAGTAGGGGTGAGACACCAGTACACAGAGTAACAACACTGGCTGCCGCATGAATATCAAAACCCTCTATGCCTTTGACCTTGAGATTAATATTTAAAAACTGTCTCTAAACACACAAATGCGCTTGCGCACCCACAAACACGCACACAAACACACACACAGATATGCATGCATGCACCAAAGCACACACAAACGCTCATGCAGACTGTAAACCCGCTGGCCATTGATGTAGCCCTCCTTATTAGAAGTCTATCCTTATTATATTTTTTGTGTGTGAGTGTGTGAGTGCCGGTGAGAGAAGATGGAGGAGGAACGTTGTTGTCGGGAAGGTTGGCATATGAGCCTCTCTCATATGCCATCTTTCTCTTCTCCCTGCCCCGCCCACCCTCCTCCCCTTTTCTCCCTGTCCATCTCCTTTTCACATTCTGTTCCTTATTCACCCTCTCTATCATTCTCCGCCTCCCCATTCTCTCTCTCTCTCTGGGTGGGAAAACGAATTGTATCTAAAGCCGTTTAGGGGCTGAGAAAATGGAAGTAACGTCTGATTCCACATTTTCTAATCATGATAGAATCCTCTCATCTCACTTCCTCTCCCGCATTTAGTCAGGCAGGGGCCTGGGGAGAAGCGGTACACAACCATCAGAGAGCGAGCCAGACGAGGTCTGTACGCTCCAAAACCCACACCCCGCCACTCTCAAACACACACCTGTCCCCCTCTATGAGGCGCCCAAAACCAAACAAACAAACAAATGAAAAAGCGTGACAGCTGAACCTTTGGTTTCGTTTCTTCTTCCTCTCTGTTTAACACTGTGTGAAGCCCCCAACGTGAGAGGCAAAGACTGTGTCTCAAATGGCACCCTATTCCCTATATAGTGCACTACTTTTGACCGAGCCATATCGGCCCTGGTTAATAGTAGTCCACTAAATAGAGAATAGGGTGCCATTTGGGACTCACACAGACTCCTTTTGGAAAGTCAATGGGAGGTAACCCTCCCTGACAGAACGGGTTTACACTCCGGAGTGTGTGATCAAAGAGTGTGTGTTGACGGGTTGATCTAGAGGCCTGCATCTGGGAGAGCGGAGAAGAATGGCATACTCAAACCGGTCTGGACCAAATCAGAGGGGTGTGTGGAGTGGGATAGGGCTGGGGTGGTAAAATGGATTTACCTAGGTGAGGAGTCACTGTGAGGAGAGGTAGAGTTGAATGGCACAGTGCTCTCTGAGGTGATGCCTTGGCTGTAGAAATCTAAAGGCCATGTGCCACTCTAGGACTTCCATTCCCCCTCAACCACTACAACCTTAATTTCCCTCCCTTTCTATCTACAGTATCTCTGCCCTCCTTCCCTCCCCTCTCAACCTTAAGTCTTTCCCTTTTCACCTTCCTCCTTCCCTGCATGTATCATTATCTCCCTGTATCTCTCTCCATCTCTCCCCATATCCTTACCTCTCTGTATCTCTCTCCCTGTATCTCCCTGTGACTCACAGTCCCATTGGGCCCAGCAGGCTCTCTTTAGAGAAAAGGAGCAGCATGGAGAAAGGTAGAGAGGCTGTCCCTGATTCCCCGGCTCAGCGGCTGCATTAAGCACAACCTGCTCCCGCTAAAAACCCGGTAAAAAAAACAACAAGTCATATTCATCACCGTAATTGTGCGGGTGCTTTGGGTAGCAGCGGCGGGCGGCAGTGAGGGATGGCTCTGCTCGCGGGCACCGTATGCCCATGAATCACAGGCAGCCACTCGCCGGCCCTCCACCACCATAAAACAAAAGATGGAGATGAAAAATGTTGCAATTAAGTGATTTGATTTCTGCTCTACCCTGCTGTCCCTTTCTCCCAGCCCTGCTCTCCACACACACACACACACACACACACCTATGAGCATGCAAACGCACATGAGCGCGCACACAAACACACACACACACACAGAGAGACGTACTGTCATATAAAGACATAAATGCACAAAGCTGTTAATACAGTCTGAACTGCTTATTAGTACTCCCACTATACATTCCACCCAAGCATTAGCATTATCAGACACCTGCATCACTTAAATAATTGACGGAAGCACCTTGAGGAGATTGATGAGGAAAAAGGTTAGTAAGTGATCTTTTCCAATATGGAAAAACACCACTTCTAGAATTGCACTGTGAAGCACCAATAACCGACTGTCAAAATGGCTACAAAATATCTGCCTGTTTCACTAGAATCCCCACCAAGACAGTCATATTGCTCATCAATCATATTGGTTCCATGGTGAGTTAATTGGTAGCATGACTTGTGGTCTACTTTCTCAACAGAATGCCATGTTTGGGAACGACGTCATAACATATGGCTGGAGGTCAAAAAGTGTTACGCAATCATTTCATGACCACAACCCACCCCTCCCTATACAGCGAATACATAGTCCTAAGGGCAACGTTATCCCCACGCAATAACAGTGAGCTTGACAAAAACGAAATTGTGATTGATGTAACATTTCTTTAACAATGTCCAGGAGAAGAAGAACCATTCAACCGAAGTTTACGTCAACAGGACAAAAATGCATTGCACTTAATCGCTAGTCACCCTATTCGGAACTCTCCTTGGATAATGCACCATATACAGTAAAATTGCATGAGTTAAAAGTCAACTCCTATGGAGTCAAATTTAGCCCCTCCCCGTTTTGTGTTAACACGACTCTGGTGATGGTGTTGATATTTTTGGAGTTAAAACGACACTACATTAAATAAATATTCAACTCTCAGAGTTGTGCTGTTTTCAGAGTTGTATTTTTATTTCTTTTTTTACAATCAACTCCAGCAGAGTACATTTCTCTTTCGGGTTTACTTCCTTTGAGTTACAAGGGTATAAGGCTTTCTTTGGATATTTCTTAATGTGTCACATTATGGTGGTTTACAATGTGATATCCAATCTCTGTTGGAATCCAGCTTGCAGGAAGATATACAGCACTTTTACATCACCACTTGCATTTAGAATTCCTGTAAGAGTAGAGATACAGTACATGGAGACTAGCGACACCATGTAAACTGGAACAACATCTCACTAGGGTGTATCAACTGTGCCGGACGGAATGATGTCCGTTTTACGGGCTCCTGACCAACTGAGCTATTTTGTGTATTTTGTGGCGCCGATCGTAACTTTTCTTACACATAATATGTCTGCCATTGTTTCCTATGACCGAAAAGAGCTTCTGCACATCCAAACAGCTATCACTAACCTCAATTTGGACAAGGACTTCTACTTCAATGAACCGGACCAGGCCCTTATCCCCAACACTCGTAAAAGGCGGAAACGGCGATATAGAGGCCCGCACGCGCTGGCACCCTGGTGAGACTACGGCGGCTAATGAATAAATCTAGAGTCTTGAGTTAGAATACCATCATGACAAGCTGTAGACCACACTATTTTTATCAATAGAGTTTATCTGCATTTTTCGTACCAGTTTATTTACCACCACAAACCGATGCTGGCACTAATACCGCACTCAATGAGCTGTATTGGGCCATAAGCAAACAAGAAAATGCTCATCCACTCCAATTCGCATACTGACCCAACATATCCACAGATTATGCAATCTCTATTGCACTCCACACTGCCCTTTCCCACCTGGACAAAAGGAACACAGAACACCTATGTGAGAATGCTGTGCATTGACTACAGCTCCTACACCTCCCTCTGCAACTAGATCCACCCAGGTGGTAAGGGTAGGCAACAACACGTCTGCCACGCTGATCCTCAACACGGGGGCCTCTCAGGGGTGCGTGCTTAGTTCCCTCCTGTACTCCCTGTTCACCCACAATTGCGTGGCCACGCACGACTCCAACACCATCATTAAGTTTGCCGACGACACAACGGTGGCAGGCCTGATCCCCGACAACAATGAGACAGCCTATAGGAAGGAGTTCAGACAACAACCTCTCTCTCAACATGGTCAAGACAAAGATGATTGAGGACTACAGGAAAAGGAGGGCTGATTACGCCCACATTCACATCGACGGGGCTATAGTGGAACTGGTCGAAAGATTCAAGTTCCTTCGTGTCACTAAGGACGTATCATGGTCCAAACACGCCAACACAGTTGTGAAGAGGTCACGGCAATGCCTCTTCAAACCTCAGGAGGCTGAAAAGCATGGGCCCTCAGAAGAAAAAAATGTTGGCATGAGCCCTCAGATCCTCAAAAAGTTCTACAGCTGCACCATTGAGAGCATCTTGACAGGCTGCATCACCGCTTGGTATGGCAACTGCTCGGCATCCGATCACGCTACAGAGGGTAGAACGCTACAGAGGGTAGAACATAACTGGGGCCGAACTCCCAGCCATCCAGGACATCTATACTAGGTGGTGTCAGAGGGGAGGCCCTAAAAAATGTACAGCCACCCAAGTCATATACTCTTCTCTCTGATACCGCACAGCAAGCGGTACCGGAGCACCAAGTCTGTAACCAAAAGGAAACTGAACAGATTTTACCCCAAAGACTGCTGAACAGTTAATCAAACGGCTATCTGGACAATTTACTTTGACCCCCTTTATTATTTATTTCTTTATCTTAATAGTTTTGCACTGGCTCTATGCCCACTCACCGCAACATACACACACCATACGCTCACACACACACACAAAACACACACATGCATACTGATGCAACACACACACACGTAGACATACTTTACATATGCTGCTGCTAAACTGTTTATTATATATCCTGACTGCCTAGTCACGTTTACCCCTACTCACATGTACATACTGTACTACCTAAACTTCCTTGTACCCCTGCACATTGACTTGGTACGGGTACTCCTTGTATATAGCCTTGTTTTGATTTTATTGTGTAACTATTTCCTTTTTATTTAGCAAATATTTGTCTTACTTTTTAACACTGCACCGTTGGGAATGGGCTCGTATGTTAGCATTTCACTTTAAAGTCTACACCTGTCGTATTTGGCGCATGTGACCAATAACATTTGGCTTGACTAATGGTTGCTATAAATCCAACCACTTAAAGATTGGACTATTTGACAAAATGCATGTTTCTTATCTTTGTGAAGCATAAGATCAAAAACAATAAACACGCAGTTGAAGTCAGAAGTTTAAAATTAGCTTTTCAACCACTCCACAAATGTCTTGTTAACAAACTATAGTTTTGGCAAGTCGGTTAAGACATCTACTTTGTGCATGACACATATTTTTTGCAACAATTGTTTACAGACAGATTATTTCACTTATAATTCACTGTATCACAATTCCAGTGGGTCAGAAGTTTACAAACACTAAGTTGACTGTGCCTTTAAACAGCTTGGAAAATTCCAGAAAATGATGTCATGACTTTAGAAGCTTCTGATTGACATCATTTGAGTCAATTGGAAGTATACCTGTGGATGTATTTCAAGGCCTACCTTCAAACTCAGTGCCTCTTTGCTTGTCATCATGGGAAAATCAAAAGAAATCAGCCAAGACATCAGAAAGAAATTGCAGACCTCCACAAGTCATCCATGGGAGCAATTTCCAAACGCCTGAAGGTACCACGTTCATCTGTACAAACAATAGTATGCAAGTATAAACACCATGGGACCACGCAGCCATCATACCGCTCAGGAAGGAGACGCGTTCTGTCTCCTAGAGATTAGAGACAACTAGAAAAACAACCTTAGTTACGTCCTGACCTAAAACACCATAGAGAACACCGAGGGCTCTCTATGGCCAGGACGTGACACCTATATCGACATAACCTGAAAGGCCGCTCAGCAAGGAAGAAGCCACTGCTCCAAAACCGCCATAAAAAAGCCAGACTACTGTTTGCAACTGCACATGGGGACAAAGATTGTACTTTTTGGAGAAATGTCCTCTGGTCTGATGAAACAAAAATGGAACTGTTTGGCCAAAATGACCATCATTATATTTGGTGGAAAAAGGGGGGGGCTTGCAAGCCGAAGAACACCATCCCAACCGTGAATCAAGGGGGTGGCAGCATCATGTTGTGGGGGTGCTTTGCTGCAGGAGGGACTGGTGCACTTCACAAAATAGATGGCATCATGGGGAATGAGAATTATGCAGATATATTGAAGCAACATCTCAAGACATCAGTCAGGAAGTTAAAGCTTGGTCGCAAATGGGTCTTCCAAATGGACAATGACCCCAAGAATACTTCCAAAGTTGTGGCAAAATGGCTTAAGGACAACAAAGTCAAGGTATTGGAGTGGCCATCACAAAGCCCTGACCTCAATCCTATAGAAAACTTGTGGGCAGAACTGAAAAAGCGTGTGAGAGTAAGGAGGCCCACAAACCTGACTCAGTTACACCAGCTCTGTCATAATGAATGGGACAAAATTCACCCAACTTATTGTGGGAAGCTTGTGGAAGGCTACCCGAAATGTTTGATCTAAGTTAAACAATTTAAATTACCAAATACTAACTGAGTTTGTAAACTTCTGACCCACTGGGAATGTGATAAAAGAAATAAAAGCTGAAATAAATCATTCTCTCTACTATTGTTCTGACATTTCACATTCTTAAAATTAAGTGGTGATCCTAACTGACCTTCAACAGGGAATTTTTACTAGGATTAAATGTCAGGAATTGTGAAAAACTGAGTTTAAAAGTAGTTGGCTAAGGTGTATGTAAACTTCTGACTTCAACTGGACATGCGAAAACACAGATATTGAATCAAACAATAAAAAATATCTACCTGCAGCAGAGCAGGCTGGGAAATATGACAATGAGGCCCTGTGGATAGCGCCATAGATTTAACTCCCTGTCTCTGGTTATTCTTAATGGAGTTAAAAGTACTCAGTCAAAATGAATTCCAGTTATCAACACTAACTCTAGGGAGTGTATCCCTCTCTTGAGGGTTAAGATAACTCTCAGTAAGTAAAGGATGTGAATGCCTTGCCTTTGTTTAGCGCTGCTGCTTGTTTAATGGGACTTTGCTAAGCATGCATAATTAAGAGCAGGTTGAGCGGTAGCTAGCGGTAGCTAGTGGTTGTGACCGGTGTTGGTGGTGGGGCTGAGGCTAAGCTCTGGGGGGCTCTGGGCTGCTAGGCCCGTGATGGAGCACCACACAGCCCCAAACATCCATTCA